>ML837571.1:45593-65813 GCA_009831015.1 Picea engelmannii | reverse complement strand
AAATTACTTTGGGGGATTAAATTTAAAAAAGAAGAAGGAATGATTGTTTTTCTACATGTGCTAATTAAATTTTATTAATTAAAAAGAAAAAGGGGTAAAAGGTGGATTTCTACACTTGCTAATTTTAGTTTTAGTTAAAAAGGGAAAAAGGGGAAACATAAAGAAAAAGGGAAACATAAGGAAAACACTGAATGGCTAACTTAGTAAGGAATCTTGCCTTTAAGAACTTTCTAATTATGAACTCAACTAGGAATTTAGTAAGGGCGTAAGTAATTTAAAATGTGTAATGGAATATGGGGACACCAAGGAGGGATTTTAGGAATTCATTTAGGTGGGTGAGGGAAATAGGAGTAATTAATTAATTAATGAAATCAATTTCTAGTGCAACTAGGGGGATGGGTGACATGTGTACGAAGGAGGTTTTTCTTAATTAAATTAATGAAAAATAAATTAAATGGTAAATTGGGAAATAAATCACTTAGAAACTCTATAAAAATGATGGAGGAGGAGGACCATGGATATCTTCTTGGACAAGTAACGTTACGCTACATAATTTTTGTCTTGACTGACTTATCTTGTGGGAGTTGGGATACCCAACTCGGGTAACGAGTGGTAGGTCGACCTTGTGAGTCGAGTTGGGTGCTAGTTGTTCTTGGTTTAGTGTGCATGGCCCCTTTGCGGCTCGGGGGGCTAAGGGGGAAGAAGAGTACCCCTGGAGTTGGTTGGGAGGTACCAATGAAGTAACATCGGTTAGCAAGTGGAAGTTGGATGGAGAATGCGCAGGACAACGACTCAGAGCTGTCACCTTGGGCTACAATATGCATGCTTTTATTTTGAATGGTAGATTAATATTGTTCTTGCACTTCCATTACTGTACTTCTATTGTGTAAAACAAAATGTGTTTTACTCAGCGTTTTAATCTAGAACTTAAAGTCATCATAGCTTTATGCTCACTGCATTGAATTGATTTCCTTGGCAACCGATCCTTGATTGTTATGACTGTTCTATTTGGTTTTATTGATTATTATGAAAGATTGTGCTTTATATTTCATCCTCATCCCTAGATCATCAGTCCACTCCTGAGCAGTTGGTCAGGAGCCGAATCAACGGTTGTCATTTCGGTGCATAGTGACCTATAGATTATAATGCCCTTCTTTTCTGTGCGTGGATGATGAGTGAAGGATGTTTTTCCCAACTGTCTACCCCCGTTGATTATTCTTGGTTGATCGATTGTCTTGCACCTTCTTGCGATTGAATACCTTTGCACATTGTTTATCTTTTCTCTTTGCGATCAACTCAATACCCTCTGTGTTTTTATATCACCTTTGCGGTTTCAGAGGGTATTTTTTTCTCTGCGATTTCCATGATAGTTACCAGCTCTTGAATGGAGAAATATCATCATTGTCCACTTGAATGAAAGTGTTTTTTTAAAACTAATCGTGACTATGATTTGTATTTATTTATTGACAATAACCGATTGTATGACAACCCTTTATTTTCTATTGGAGATTGCGATCGAACCTTCAGACCTCACTTTATTTTTTATTGTGAAATCACCCATTTGACTGCGATTTTTGTTTAGCAGATGGATTCGAATTTTCTTACTGTGCATCTGCAATTTCGCCTTTATCGAGTGACTGCTAGTGTTATTTTTTTTCCTTGTTAAAATAGTGGTATTGTGATTTCACGTATACTGCTATTTCTTTAAAATAATGTTATGGTTATATCTGGTTAAAAGACAGTCATAGACAATGATAGGCATAGTTTTATGCCCATTGATATATAGTTTATTGTTACTTCTTTAATCTATGTGCAACGATATAGTTCTGTAAAATGGAGTTAATGTTATTTCTTTAATATACGCACAATTTTATACAATGTTCTTGTTATTTTTCATATTGATATATTTCTCTAATATAGGGTTATTATTATTCTTGTTAAAAGATAGGCATAGTGAACGATAGACATAGTTTTTATGCACAACAGTATGTAGTGTTATGGTTATTTATTTAAATATAAGCACAATGATATATTCTTTAAAATGTGTTGTTGTAATTTCTTTAAAATACACCCAACAATATATATTGTTATTGTTATTTCTTAATATATGACACAATGATTTCCTTGAGGATATCCCAACGATTTTACCTATTCCAATGATCACGAACTTACCTGAGTTTATTTGTTTTGAGTGAAAATTTCAATGCTTATTTTAATATATATTTTTGACTGTGATTTCACCTATTCCAATGACAACTAACTCACATTACTTTACTTTATTGTGAGTGAAAATTTCAATGCGATTTTAATATAAATTCGGACTGCGTATTTACCATGTAATGGATGCATTTTCACTTGTGTACTGGATGCGTTTTTCTGGGGTAACGGTTGCGTTTCTACAGGTGTAATGGCAATGTTTTTGCAGGCGAACGTCAATGTTTTTGGTGGGCGAATGACAGTGGGGTATTATGGGATAAACAACGTTGATTCTGTTGTGTTTGACTGTGTTTTCACCCATTTTTATTGATACACAACGTGTGATATAAATGGCAATGACCTTATGCATTAAGAAACAATTATTTTATTGATAGATAGCTCCATATATAGATGGCAGCGATTTATACATTTAATGGCACCATGATATCATATTTTGCCCAACACTGTTATGTTTTTGCTCATCAATGTCATTTAACTTAGCATTATATCCTTGACAATATATATATCATCATTATATATCATTATTATACCTCATTAAGGGTCAGCATTACATTTAGATGTTAATGTCTTTATGGTATGTCATTATTGTTAATTTCATTAATTAGCTCTTATTGTATGGGCAACGAAAATATAGAGAATCAAGTTAGAAAGCAATGATATTTTTGTGTACAACAACGATTGTCGATGCGTGGTATGTAGTGTATAACTAGCAAATTTAATAGGTAATGACAACGTTTTTATATCTAATGTGATACATAATATCAATATTTAGATTATATAGACAACAATTTTATTATATGGTGTCAGTTAAAGGATAACGTTTCCAGATTTAAAAGATATGTTCTTATTGCTTAAAAGACATGTTTCGTTTTTGGTTTCAGTTAAACGATAGTGAATTTCCTTCTTAGGAAAATACCTACCCATTAACGGATTTGGAGAATAGTTACAATGAGCTAATTGTTGATAAAGTTTATTTTATGTGTACCAACTGATTTTGTTGCGCAAGGAAATTATTGTGTTGTGTGAAAGTCATAGTCGTCTTGTTGACTTGTCGATTGGGTGCTAGGGTTAGATAGTTAACTTGATCTCATAGCGCATTGATATTGACTTGTGTTGAGGGTCCAGTTATGTTGTTGCGCCACGGTTGTTGTCGCACCTATCATTTGGCGACGACATGATTCCTAATTAGGGGATCATTGCACACCCTAATGGATAGAGGCGAATGATAACTTGGTTGGAGTCTGTACTACCCATAGTGGGCATTTGTTCGTTGTAGTTGTTGTTGGTGCTTGGGTTGTAATGCCTTCATGCATTTGGTTTGCACGCCATAGAGGTTCTAGTTACTGGCTGTCAAGGTCGTTGTGCCAAAATTGTGGATGTTGTCCTTAGCTTGTAGGCATTGTCATGTTGTGTGTCGGGAGGGTATTCGTTTCTTTCTTTTTATTTATGCATGTTTCGCCCAATTACTCGATGTGCTAGTGTGTAGAGTCGTTGTAGTCTATTGTCAGATTTGCGTGTGTGGTTTTCCTCTTTATATGGTGTGGTTTAACTGTGTTGTCATTGCCTTCTTGTCTAAAAACAAAAAAAAATTGCACTTTTCACTTTGCCTGGAGTCGTAACGATTCAAGTCGTTACATATGGTATCAGAGCGGGTTTCAACTCGCGACTTGGGATCACTACAACTTTCGTTGACGTGATATTTGATTATAATGTTGCTAATTAAGTTGAATTGTATTCTTGTAGGTAATCATGGTTAGAGGACGCCGCGGAGGTAGATGAAGGGGTGCTAGGGGAGGAGGTGCGACACCTCGAGTAGCATCCACGCCTGAGGAGACTAACCCCTAGGGAGACGAACAGGTTTTCGAGCAGGAGCAGATAATGGTGGGTGATGTGGTTGGGATGATGAGGTCCTTTCAGCACATGTCTAAGGCACTGATCAACCGTTTGTACAGAGATGAGGCCAGGGCACCAACACCCCCTAAGGGTCCACCATGCGCTCCGGTTAGTACTGGTAGCATTCACCGTGAACTTGAGAAGATAAATTTTCTTGAGTTATTTGGTGCCCCTGAAGGCGCAGCCGCCGAGACATGGTTGGAGAATATGGTAATGTTCTTTGCACTTCACGACTATACCTCCAATATGAAGGTCCACATCATGGTATTTCAATTGAAGGGGAGTGCTTTTCTATGGTGGAAGATGCTCCTACCACAGTTGAACGTGGTTGTTGAAGACGTGTCATGGGAACTGTTCGAGGAAGAGTTCCGAGAGAGGTACCTATCAGAGGAATTCATTGAGCATCAACTCAACAAGTTCAACGCCTTGCGATAGGGTGGCCATACGGTGCCCAAGTACGAGGCCCGTTTTATGGAGTTTCTTCGGTATGCTCTGCACCTTACTACCGAGAAAATTAAGGTCAACAGGTTCTTGTTTGGATTTAATGTCAGCATATGTGCAAAGGTCAGGATTTTGATGCCTCAGAACTTACATGATGTCATCCAGAAGGTCGTCATAACAGAGGAGGAGCTTATCAGCGGGGGTCAGAGCAGGACTCCAGCGAGACCAACAGAGAAGGTGTCATCTGGTGTGCAGTAGCATCAAACACTAGCTAGATAGATGCCAGGATATCATGGCTTCCAGAGAGGATCCACTTTCACTACACCTCAATGACCAACGCCTCAGAAGCAGAATCCTTGCCGGGGACCACAACATTAGTAGCAACAACAATTTAGGCATGTTTAGTGGAACAGACCAGTATTCCAGGCCAGTGGGTCGTCAGCTTCTACTTCGTGTACCAGGAGTACTAGACCGAAGAAGGGGTGTTGGACATGTGGGGAGCCACACTACCAGCGCAATTTCCCAGTCGAGAGGACTAGAGCATCTGAATCAGCCGGACCCACTACCATGGGAGATTTGAGCAAGGTCCATTGGATTCATGCAATGGTGAATAACGGCCAGGCAAAGCACCAGTCAAATGTTATTGAGACATCAGGTGTCGTCGCTGACCAGACCCTTAGTATTTTGATAGATCCTGGTGCTACCGAGAGTTTCATTTCAAGTGCAGTGCTAAAAATGATTAAGGTAAAGGCAGTCAAATAGGATGAGTTTATCATTGTATAGATGGCTTCGGGAGCCAAATAAAAGGTTGGAGGGAAGGTTACAGGCTGTACCCTTAACCTGGGAGAGTTTGTCACCAGGGCCAACCTGTACTCCATGATCTTAGGATCTTATGGCATCATGATCGGTATGGACTGGTTAGAATCACATGAGGCGATACTCAACCGTAAGATGAAATAGTTGATCTTGGTCGATGATGAGGGACAGAGACACATGATTATAGGACAGAACCATGGAGTTTCCCTAAGGTTCATCTCTTCCTTGCAGCTACAGAAGAGAATGCCCAAGGGGTGTAAGCTTTATGCGATCCTTGCGTTAAACAAAAAGGGAGTAGCGGAAGGTCTAGAACACCTTCCGGTGGTGAGAGAGTTTGTATATGTCTTCCCGGAGGAGTTACCTAGGATGTCGTTGGAGAGGGAATTGGAGTTTACCATAGACCTGAAACCAGGGACTGAACCGATAGCAAGAATGTCTTATTAGATGTCGACCCCAGAGTTACAGGAGTTGAGAATACAACTGAAGGAGTTGTTGGACCTGGGACTTATACATCCAAGTGTGTCACCCTAGGGTGCGCCTGTTATTTTCATACGAAATAAGGATGGGCCATGGAGAATTTTCATTGACTACCGTCAATTGAATAAGGAAACGATCAAGAATCAATATCTATTGCCAAGGATTGATGATCTGTTTGATCATATGCAGGGTGCGAAGGTGTTTTCAAAGATCAAATTGAGATCAGGGTATCACTAGTTATGGATCAAGGAGGATGACATCCCTAAGACCGTCTTTAAGACGAGGTTTGGACATTTTGAGTTTACTGTTTTACTGTTTGGACTGACGAACGCCCTAGGGGTATTTATGTTTGATGAACGGGGTGTTCCACGAGTACTTGGACAAGTTTTTCCAAGTATTCATTGACGATATTTTGATTTTCTCTCGGACGATGGAGGAGCATGACGAGAACTTGCGCTTCGTACTACAGTTTCTTCGAGATAACAAATTGTATGGGAAATTGTCTAAATTCTCATTTTATCAATCAAAGATTCACTACTTAGGGCATGTCATCTCCGATGAAGGTATTGTTGTGGATCTAGCAAAGGTCGAGGCTATTATGGAATGGCCTACGCTGACGAATTTCCCAAAAGTGCGTAGCTTCATGGGTTTATCAGGATACTATCGAAGGTTTGTCAAGGGATTTTCGAAGATAGCAAATCCGCTCACGGAATTGCAGAAGAAGAAAAATAAGTTTGTTTGGACCGAGAACTGTGCGGAGGCATTTCGGAGGCTCAAGGAGATGTTGACAATAACACCGATACTAAAGTTATGTGACATGGACATGGAATTCTTGGTATGCAATGACACATCCAAGGAAGGCTTAGGCAAAGTCTTGATGTAAGATGGTCGAGTGATTGCTTACATCTTGAGGAAATTGAGAAGACATGAGGAGAACTATGCGACGCACGATTTGGAGTTGTTAGCCATTGTTTATGCCTTGAGAGTTTTGAGACACTACCTTATTGGATGAAAATTTGAACTAAAAACAGACTACTGTGGACTACAACACATCTTTACGCAAAGTGACTTGAACGTGTGACAACGTCGTTGGTTGGAATTGCTTAGCGAGTACGATTTCGAGATTACTTACATAAAAGGAACAATGAACCGAGTGGAAGATGCATTGAGTCAAAGACCACACATATTTTTGGTGTTTCATCTTCAGACAAATATACGTGAAAATATTCTAACTTTACAGTGCGACGATGACTGGTACAAAGAGGTCAAGGATTTTATCGAAAAAAACACAATGATGGTACCAAGATTTGAAGGATTTACGTTGGACGATGATGGACTATTGAGATTTAAAAATCAAATTTACGTACCTCCGAATGACGAGTTGAGGAGTTTGATCCTAAATGAGGCTTAAGGAGAAGTGCACATGGCTCACCCAGGGGTCACGAAGATGAGGGCGGACCTTAAACCCTTATTCTTTTGGAAAGAAATGAAGGCATACATAGTCAAATATGTCGCCAGATGTCTAGAATGGTAGCAGGTGAAGGCTGAGCATAGACATCCAGTAGGACTACTACAACCACATGCTATTCCAGAATCAAAATGGGAGGTCATTTCGATGGATTTCATTGTTGGATTGCCACTGACGACAAGGAGACATGACTCGATTTTTGTGGTAGTCGACACTATGAAAAAAAGTGCTCATTTTATTCCTGTGCGTATGACGTATCAGGCACCAGGCATAGATAGGGTTTTCATCAGTGAGATTGTGAGGCTTCATGGCATGCCTAAGAGGATTATATCCGATCGAGGATCGATGTTTGCTGGACGATTTTGGACCAGTTTCCAAGATGCCTTGGGAACCCAAGTTAACTTTAGTACTGCGTATCACCCAGAGACAGACAGGTAGACCAAGCGAACAAACCAAATCTTGGAGGACATCTTGCGTATGTATGTGATGGAACAACAAAAGCGTTGGGAAGAATTCTTGCCACCGGTAGAATTCGCATATAACAACAGTTACCAAAGCACCATTAAGATGGTGCCTTTCGAGTTTCTTTATGGGTGACCATGTCGAACGCCTTTGAGTTGGGATCGACTTGAGGATAGGGTCCTAGTGGGACTAGAAGAGATCCAAAGAAATGGAAGATCAAATGCAAAAAATAAGACAAAGGATCAAAGAAGCACATGATCGACATAAGAGTTATGTCGATGCGCGTCGTGTTGACCGTAGTTACAAAGTTGGCGATTGAGTCTTCTTGCAGGTAAAACCACATAAGAGTTCGATCAGGTTTGGAAAGAGAGCTAAAATCTCTCCTAGGTTCGTGGGACCTTTCAATATTGTGGAGAGGAAGGGGCCTATGGCCTATGGCCTATCGACTAGCCTTGCCTGATTCTTTTAGGCGTATGCACAATGTTTTTCACGTATATGTTTGGAGACATTATATTAGTGATCCTACACTTGTTGTTGACATGATTTCCTTGTAGGTATCAGACAAGGGGGCGCTCATGGCTGAGTCGATTCACATCCTGGATCATCACATTTGACAGCTATGACGTCGAATAGTAGATGAGGTCAATGTCCAGTGGGACAACTATAGTCCGCACTCAGTGACCTGGGAGGACGCATATAATATGCACCAATAGTTTCCATTTTTGTTTGATATATAGACTTATGATACTATGATACAAATTATTTCGGCACTTATATATTGTGAAACTTTAGGATGAAGTTTAGAACAAGAGGGGGTGCATGTAACATCCCTCTCTTGTGCACACTGAGCGAACTTATTCTTTGAGGACACTTGCTTGCAAGTGATCCAGATTATTATAATATTGGTCGTTTGATTATGATTATGAGGCATGATGGATGTGATTATATGTTATTTTGTGTATTTTCATTAACAGGTGCTATTGACTGGGTTCTCCTGAGTGTGCAGGACTTTGGGCCTTGAGGATGTAGAGGCATGGATGAAACCCCTTGGACTCCGGATCGAGTAAGGGAGTGAACTATTGGGGTTTATTGTTGTAAATATGACATATGTACATCTGATTAGATGTTATGATGATTGATTATTATTGCTGACATGATTTTTTGATGATGCAAGCTGACAATAGCTTTCTGACCAGACTCACATATGGAGTAGAGGGGTCACGCATGACAACCAAAGACGTTGAGGGAGAGGTGTGGACAACAACTCTTCCACATCCTACTAGCACTCCCGTCATGGCTCCAAATGTAGGTTAATGATTACCTAGTTTGAGAAGACCCACGACGCCGTGAGGGAAGACTGTGACAGTCGCTCACGATGATTCTAAGGGGCGCGCAATAAGGTAGGGGCCTTATTTCTTAGAGGCCCTTAGTTTCCCACAAGATCACTTGGAAAAGTATTGACTCCAGGTTTTTTTTATGTCGACCAAGTTAGTCAAGAGGCGAGTGGCACCCTTGTAGTACGTAATGCGTCATACGTCACGCAAGGAAAATGGAAAGAGGCGAGTGGCACCCTTGGAGCACGTAGTGCGTCTTGAAGGGCATGTCGCACAAGGAAAATGGAAAGAGAAGAGTGACACCCTTGGAGCACGTAGTGCATCCTGAAGGGCATGTCACACAAGGAAAACATAAAAGGCGAGTGGCACCCTTGGAGCACCTAGTGCGTTTTGAAGGGAACGTCGCGATTTCAACGGGTAAGTGAATAAACCTAGTTGGCCTTAAAATCAATGACGTAATAAGTCATATTTAAAAAAAAATCCCCTAATAAAAATGTCGCCCAGCCTAGGAAATTAAAATCTAGGTCTAAGTGATACTTGTGGTAAAAAAAATTAATAATAATCATAATTAAACATGTGAAGAGAAGGGGGTAAGAAATTCAAATAATTTATTAAAATCAAATTACTTTGGGGGATTAAATTAAAAAAGAAGAAGAAGGAATGATTGTTTTTCTACATGTGCTAATTAAATTTTATTAATTAAAAATAAAAAGGGGTAAAAGGTGGATTTCTGCACTTGCTAATTTTAGTTTTAGTTAAAAAGGGAAAAAGGGAAAACATAAAGAAAAAGGGAAACGTAAGGAAAAAGTTGAATGATTAACTTAGTAAGGAATCTTTCCTTTAAGAACTTTCTAATTATGAACTCAACTAGGAATTTAGTAAGGGCGTAAGCCATTTAAAATGTGTAAGGGAATATGGGGACACCAAGGAGGAATGATTTTAGGTAGGTGAGGGAAATATGAGTAATTAATTAATTAATGAAATCAATTTATGGTGCAACTAGGGGGATGGGTGACATGTGTATGGGGGAGGTTTTTCTAAATTAAATTAATGAAAATTAAATTAAATGGGAAATTGGGAAAAAAATCACTTAGAAACTCTATTAAAGGATGGAGGAGGAGGACCATGGATCTCTTCTTGGATGCGTAACGTTACGCTGCAGAATTTTTGTCTTGACTGACTTATCTTGCGGGAGTTGGGATACCCAGCTTGGGTAACGAGTGGTAGCTCGACCTTGTGAGGTGAGTTGGGTGCTAGTTGTTCTTGTTAGTGTGTGTGGCCCCTTTGCGGTTTGGGGGGCTCAGGGGGAAGAAGAGTACCCCTAACGTTGGTTGGGAGGAACCAGTGAAGTCACATCGGTCGGCAAGCGAGAGTTGGATGGAGTGCGCGCAGGACAATGACTCAGAGCTGTCACCTTGGTCTACGATACACATTCTCTTATTTTGAATGGTAGATTAATATTGTTCTTGCGCTTCCATTACTGTACTTCTATTGTGTAAAAAAAAATGTGTTTTACTCAACATTTTTAATCTAGAACTTAAAGTCATCATAGATTTACGCTCATTACAATGAATTGATTTCCTTTGCAACCGATCCCTGATTTCTATGACTGTTCTGTTTGGTTTTATTGATTATTATGAAGAGATTGTGCTTTATCTTTCTTCCTCATCCCTAGATCATTAGTCCACACCTGAGCAGTCGGCCAGGAGTCAAATCGAAGGTCATCACTTCGGTGCATAGCGACCTATAGATTCTAATGACCTACTTTTTTGTGCGTGGATGATGAGCAAATGATGTTTTTTCCCAGCTGTCTACCCCTGTTGATTGTTCCTAGTTGATTGATTGTCTTGCGCCTTCTTTCGATTGAATACCTTTGCGCATTGTTTATCTTTTCTCTCTGCAATCAACTCAATACCCTCTGCATTTTTATATCACCTCTGCAGTTTCAGAGGGTATTTTATTCTCTATGATTTCCATGACAGTTCTGAGCTCTAGAATGGAGAAATCTCAGCGTTGTCCAGTTGAATGAAAGTGTTTTTTTAAAACTAATCGTGATTGTGATTTGGATTTATTTATTGACAGTGGCTGATTGTATGAAAACCCTTTTTTTCTATTGGAGACTACGATCAAACCTTCAGACCTCACTTTATTTTTTATTCCGAAATCACCCATTTGATTGCAATTTTTTGTTTAGGAGATGGCTTTGAATTTGCTTACTGTGCGTCTGCAATTTCACCTTTGTCGAGTGACTGTTAGTGATATTGTTTTTCCTTGTCAAAATAGTGGTATTGTGATTTCACTTATACTGCTATTTCTTTAAAATAGTGTTATGGTTATCTCTTGTTAAAAGACAGTCATAGCCAATGATAGGCATAGTTTTATGCCCAGTGATATATAGTTTATTGTTTCATCTTTAATCTATCTACATCGATATAGTTCTGTAATATGGAGTTGATGTTATTTATTTAATATATGCACAATGTTATACAATGTTCTTGTTATTTTGCACAATGATATATTTCTCTAATATAGGGTTATTATTATTCTTGTTAAAAGACATGCATAGTGAACGATAGGCATATTTTTTACTCCCAATAGTATGTAGTGTTATGGTTATTTCTTTAAATATATGCACAATGATATATTCATTAAACTGTGTTGTTGTAATTTCTTTAAAATACTCCCAACGATATATATTGTTATTGCTATTTCTTAATATATGACACAACGATTTCCTTGAGGGTATCCCAACAATTTTGCCTGTTCCAATGGCCGCGAACTTACCTGACTTTATTTGTTTTGAGTACAAATTTCAATGCTTATTTTAATATATATTTTAGACTACAATTTCACTTGTTCTAATGACAACGAACTCACATTACTTTACTTTATTGTGAGTGAAAATTTCAATGCGATTTTAATATAAATTCGGAATGCGTATTTACTATGTCATGGTTGCATTTTCACTTGTGTACTGGATGCATTTTTCTGGGGTAATGGTTGCATTTCGACAGGTGTAATGGCAACGGTTTTGCAGGTGAACGACAACATTTGTGGTGGGCGAATGACAGTGGGGTATTATGGGATAGACATCATTGATTCTTTTGTGTTTGACTGCATTTTCACCCATTTTTATTGATATACAACGTGTGATATAAATGGCAGTGACCTTATGCATTAAGAAATAATTATTTTATTGATATATAGTGCCATATATAGATGGAAGCGATTTATACATTTAATGGCACAACGATATCATGTTTCTCCCAACACTGTCATGTTTTCACTCAGCGATGTCATTTAACTTAGCATTATGTCTTTGACACTATATATCCTTATTATACCTCATTAAGGGTCAGCATTACATTTATATGTTAATGTCTTTATGGTATGTCATTACTGTTAATTTCATTAATTAGCTCTTATTGTATGGGCATCGAAAATATAGAGAATCAAGTTAGACAACAATGTTATTTTTGTGTACAACAACGATTGTCGATGTGTGGTATGTGGTGTATAACTAGAAAATTTAATACGTAATTACAACGTTTTTATATCTAATGCTATACAGAATATCAATATTTAGATTATATAGATAGCAATTTTATTATATGGTGTCAGTTAAAGGTTAGTGTTTCTAGATTTAAAAGATATGTTCTTATTGCTTAAAAGACATGCTCCACTTTTGGTTTCAGTTAAACAATACTAATTTCCTTCTTAGGAAAATACCTACCCAATAACGAATTTGGAGAATAGTTACAATGAGCTAGTTGTTTATAAAATTTATTTTATGTGTACCAATTGATTTTATTGCGCAAGGAAATTATTGTGTTGTGTGAAAGTCATTGTCATCTTGTTGACTTGTCGATTGGGTACTAGGGTTAGTCACCAAGGGTTAGATAATTAACTTGATCTCCTAGCGCATTGATATTGACTTGTGTTGAGGTTCCAGTTATGTTGTTGCGCCATGGTTGTTGTCACGCCTATCATTTGGCGATGACATGATTCCTGATGAGGGGATCATTGCGTGCCCTAATGGATAGAGGCGAATGATAACTTGGTCGTAGTCTGTGCTACCCGTTGTGGGTGTTTTTTCATTGTAGTTGTTGTTGGTGCTTGGGTTGCAACACCCTCATGTGTTTGGTTTGCGTGCCATAGAGGTTCTAGTTACTAGTCATCAAGGTTGTTGTGTCGGAATTGTGGATGTTGTCCTTAGCTTGTAGGCATTGTTGTGTTGTGTGTTGGGCGGTTAGTTGTTTCTTTCTTTTTATTTATGCATGTTTCGCCCAATTATTCGATGTGCTAGTGTGTAGAGTTGTTGTAGTCTGTTGCTGGATCTACGTGTGTGGTGTTCCTCGTTAGGTGGCGTGGTTTAAATATGTCGTCGTTGCCTTCCTGCCTAAAAACAAAAAAAAAATTGCACTTTTCACTTCGCTTGGATTCGTAACGATTGGGGTCATTACAAATATGTGGTTGGAATATGGAATATTTACTTTACCTACTTTAATTTGTTGGAATATGTGGTTGGAACGCAATAGAGTAATTTTTTAGAATGGTACCCTTTATTTCTTTTCATCATTTACCAAATTCTTGGAGCTTTGAACACTTGTCGTGTTATTCAAAAGAGGCATTCGAATCAGGCAACTTCTACCCATATTTCTCTAGGGGCTACGATGTGATTTTTTGATGGCCCAACACAAAAGAATGACCAGTTGAGCGGAGCTAGAGGGGTGATTAGATGCACCAATCACTTATCATACAAATGGACTTTCAATTGTGGTGAAGGTACAAATACTAGGGCATATATTCTAGGGGTCTGGGCTACCGTGATTGTGGACTCAAGATTGGACCTTAACCACATCAAGGTTTTGGGTGATTCTCGAATTATTATTGACGGGCTAAATAACAAAAGGCAAATTGCAAGTCTTTTATTGTTAGACTGTTGGGAAGAAAAAATCAAATTTCATTAAATTTTTTGAAGAAATCAGTTTCTAGCATATTTTTCGAGAATCAAATGTGGAGGCAGCACCAAGAGGGATTAATTTAGGACAATAAATGGGTGGATGGAGAGATGGGAAAAACCATGTACCTATAGATCTTTTAGTACTGTTTGGAGTTTTCCTTCGAGCTTTCTCTTTGTTTACATCTTTTGAAGTTTTTTTTTTGAGAATTTGGTTGTGGTTGTAGTAGAAAAAGGAGACTATCCAGTCGTGGGGATCTTCTTGTGTTGACCATTTAGAGGTTGATTTTAGCAATGACCAGTTAGTTTTTCTGTTTTGTGATCCCGTGTTATTGAACTATTGGTGTGAACTTGTTGGGATTTGGTGACAACCAATTACCAAGAATAGATTTGGATCCTATTATTCTGCATTGGTTACAACCAAATAGACCAAGTTAGAATATGGATAGGGATTGCATTTATTATTCAGTTTCTTGTAAATGTATATAAATATATGTAAGCCCAAAAGGGAAAAAACCACTGAGTTTGAGTGAGCTGATGTAATCTCCATGATTGGAATAATAAGACAACCGATGCTTATGCTTGGTGGACATACCCCAACATTTGAGTGAACCACGTGAAATCCTTGTGTCTATTATCTGTGTGTGATTGTTAATTATCTATGTGAATTGTGTTTTCCACATTGACAATTCTAACAAGTGGTATCAAAGCTGGTTAGATCTAGTTGAAGAAGTGTCAAATTCTAGGAGGAGACAAAAGTGAAATCTATGTGAGGATGTGTAAATTTAAACATCCCCGCAGGTCCCTCCTCGGAAAGGGTGCGGCGACATACTAGTGAAACTTCAAGCGCGTTTAAAATATTGGAATTTCCACGGTCCAACTATACAGTGCAATGCGTAGACTCTTTGAGATTATTGCAATCCAACTGCACGAGAGGTGTGGACTCACCGCAGTGGAAGCGTGAGGTGCATGTGGTGGCTCCCTTAAGTAAAAAAATCCCTGATCTCATTTTAAATTAATTCGCATGGTGTGCGGTGAAAGTAAATCAAGTGAGGTGAAAGTTAAGGTATTTTTTATAAAAGTGTGAGTAAAAGTTTATTATTCATAAAAGCTTGAAGATGAAAGTCACATGGGTGGATGAATGAAGTAAAGGTAGAGGGGTGAATGTGAATTAAAGTAAACATAAATTTTTTATTAAAATGTTTTTTATTTAAAAGTGGATGTATGTGAGTATTGAAAAAGTTTATTTTAAAGAATTTATATTTCTTAAATTCTTTATGGTTTAAAATTTTTGGTTCAACATTGTACCTTATTTATTAAGGATCTACATTTAACCTTAGTTATTATTCCTGGGTGAAATCATGAAGATGGGTTACACTTTTGCTTGTTTTATGAGAAAAACAACTGTATTTTCACAAGTTCTTCAACTTCCGGCATACAAAAGTATTTTTTTTATTTAGAATTTCACTTTACAGTAAAAACAAAACTTGTGAATAACTTTTTTAACTTTCCAATGACTATTTTTCAAATTTTTTTTTTATCACGATTTGTTATGTCAGTTTGACAATTCTTTAACAGTATGTTCCTTAAACATGAAATGAATGATAATGAGTTACTTTTTCCTACAACAATGTATCTATTATTAAACTTATGTTTTTAAGAAACGAAATATACTGCAACAATCTACAGAGACTTTATTTTATTATGACTATAATTTTGAATCTAACGGATGGATATTATAATTTCTAGAATATTTTGAAGTTGACCAAGCTAAAAACATTGCAGATTTTAAACACATGTTTTTCTACACTTTGTATCTATCTTAATTTGTACTTAAAAGTAAAATCTAAATATACCCTTTTGAAAAGAACAGTTTAAGGATTATGAATATATTTCTTTGTAAATTTTTCACTGTATATTTTTAGAGATATCGATATTTCATTTCACTGAATTATAATGTCTACTGAAAATATTATGTAGTGTTTTTTTTTTTTAATTAAATAAAATTAGATAAAAATAAAGAAATTGAAAACAAATTATAGAAATTGAAAGTAGATTCAATTTTGGAAATGTTGGTGTCATTTTTGAAACCAAATTATCGGTATTTGTAGGAGTCCGCAACCTCTGAAGTTTAGATAAGCTTGGGGCAATTCTCTGGTTTTTATTTTCAGTATCAATTTCATGTTTTTGGCCAAAAGACTAAAATCTAACGAAAACCATCAAAATTGAATGGTTTCCAAGGTTTTTGACCGAAAAAACCTTCTTTCAACCGAAAGGTTGTTGAGCGAATTCCGTCGGTCAGAAAAAATGAAAAGACACGTCGTATCATTTCATTTTGCACCAAATTGTATAAATAGGCTTTTGGCCAAACACATTTAACACAATTCATCGGATGGACAGACATATATGATCTCGGGGATAGGGATTTCAAATCATTTCTATTACTGATTGCAACTGCATTCTTTTCTTTCTTTATTTCTTCCCTTTGTTCCATAAGTTTAATCGGAGGATCGATATCGATACATGATGGTTTTCTAGAGAACCTAAGAAAAGT
Source organism: Picea engelmannii (assembly GCA_009831015.1). Classification (NCBI taxonomy): domain Eukaryota; kingdom Viridiplantae; phylum Streptophyta; class Pinopsida; order Pinales; family Pinaceae; genus Picea; species Picea engelmannii. The sequence continues at coordinate 49,191 of ML837571.1, read as the reverse complement.
TTCAAATCATCTTTTTGGTTTTTGTTGAATAAGGTAATTGATGTTTGTTCAAGTTTTTATTGAATAACAATTTATATGTTGAAAGCTAAGTTGAGAATTTTGACAAGATGAAGTCTTTGTTGAAAATATCTTTTACAGATAACTATAAAAGTCATGGGAAACAAAAGTTTGCGCAAGAGAAAATTTGATCGCACTCGAGATGATACTCGCCAAATCGAACAAAGGAAAGAGCTTTATTGGAGAAATAAACAAGAACGTTCAAATATTGAAGAAAGAAACGATGATAATGTCAATAGAGATTTTTGACAAGAAGAAGTTCAACCAGGTATGCATGCACATATGATGATCGAGCACATGACACACATTGGGACTGTATTTAGAAAATACATAATTCAAAGTATAGAATTCAAATTTAAAATATTGTAAATAATATAATTGATTGTAATTACAATTTGATGTTTTTCAAAAAACATAAATAGATTTGTCTCATAATGTCGAAGAAGACATTGAAACCAAAATTGAAGCCAAAGACGTTGAAACCGAAATTGAAGCAGAAGATGAATCACCTATAGGTATGTACATAAATTTAGATAATACAAGATGAAAACTCAAGTATATATAATTTAGTGAATTTGTGTTCGGGTTATGTTTTTTAATATAAAATTTGAATTGAAATATGAAGGAGAATCTATCAACATTGATGATGAAATATTAGAAAATGTTGATACTGATAAATTTGGGAAGAAAAAAACTAAGTATTATATAAGATATCAAACTAAGAATATGTATAATACTTTTTTCAAAGATGAATCAATAACAGTACAAGCTCAACTTTTACTTTGACTAATGAAGTCAAGAAAGTTAAAATAAGCTACTTCATTATTGGGTATTCAAAAGTCGACAAATGATACAAAGGTGAAACAAAATGTCTTTAACAATATAACTAGTGTATTAAAAGCTTTTGGAAAATCTGGAAAAGATGTTCTTGTTGCACGTAAAGCGATACAAACAACAATTGTTTCATCTAGCAATATAAAAGATCATTTGACACGACACATGGAAAAAATGATGGGAACGTCAAGAAAAACATTGCACAAACATAGAAAATTTCGATTGCAAATAGATGTAAATGATGAATTGGCTTGTTGGATAGTGATTTCTAGACAACTCTACAAAGATAGACTTGTGGAAAATGTTAAAGAATTGGCTCATAATTGTTGGTTGGAAGAATATCATGTTTCACCACATACAAGGGATGTGTTGTGACAAAGAATAGAACAAAAACAATATGAAGAACATCCAAAACATATATTTCCAATGACACTAATAGAGTTGTTCAATAAGTTCAAAGAAGAGCACAAAGAAGTTAAAATTTCCATCAATACATTTGTGCAACAAAAACCATGGTTTGTTAGACCCATCACTGTTCATGACAATTGTTGTTGTCGTTATCATGTGGAATTTGAGTTGTATTACAACACTTTTTTGGATTTTGGTAAAAATTTATGGCCAGGTTAACCTCCTCCTTCCACATTCCGTGTTGTTATATCTGAAATTCTATGTGAAAGAGAAGATGATGATTTATTTTACAAAAAGAAATGTGTTGGTGGAAAAAAATGTGATCGTTGTGGAAATCTAAGTTTGTTTCATTCAAAGTATCATATTGATATGAATGATCAATCATTTTCTAATATAAGAGTCAATTGGAAGAGATATGAATATATGAACAACACGGCTCCACATTCTTCAAATGCTATTTTCAAAAGGATTGATTTGAAGGTAGATAAAATCTGTGTGATAGAGTTTTTGAAGAAGTTTGAGGAAGAAATATATTAATACACCAAGCATTCACATAGAGCTCGATGGCAAGATCTATAATTCAAACAATCCTGTGAAGTGTTTCCACCAGGGACAATTTTGTCTGTAGTTGATTTTGCAGAGAATTACACATTCGCTGCACAAAATGAAATACAGAGCGAAGATTATCATTCTGATCAAGTCACGATATTTGTCCACGTTCTATATAGACATGCTCAACAGAGTCTTGATAACATAGAAAGCACCAATGACAATCAACTTGTTATTAAATAATATCACTTTTATATAAGTGATGATCGAGCACACGACACACATTATGTACAACATTATTTTGATAAATTTTATGATTCATTGAAAGAACACGAAAATTAGATTCGATCGAAATTAGATATGGTCAAATGGGTGTGCGGGTCAGTTCAAATATTCATTATCATTCTATTGGTTATGCTATCTTCATAAAAAATTAAACATTACACATTGTTGGAATTTTTTTGAGACTGGTCATGGAAAATGAGAGCATGATGGTGCAAGGGCATGTATAAAACAAGCACTTCGAAGGTATCATCTAAACCCTCATGCCCATCGATTTGAATCTGCTAAACAAGTTGTTGAATGGTGCAAACTGACGCTAAGCCATGAATATAACCCGTCAAGGGATGTGCGCAGGTGTGTCTATATATAAATGTTACATGTATGTACACAGGATATATAAATTTGAACGTGTTCAAATTTATATTCAATCTTCAATCATTTTCTTGAGAGATTTCAAGTTAACAAGTTCTTGTCTTGGGCAGGTTTTTTTGGTATTTTGGAATCGAAGATGTAAATAGATCAATCCCATATGACACCAATACAATACCTGGGACATGAAAAATACATTCAGTTAAAACAAAATGTAATCCATAGATATTTGCAAGAACGAAAAATGCAGGATATGTTAAATCTCGGAGACATACTGAACTTAATGTAAAAGGGAAAATTCCACTTGGAAGATCATAGGAGATGGAATCAAATGAAACTATAGTGTCAGTTGATGGCGATAGAGTTTTTGATCTTGTTAGAGAAGGTAATTTTTATGTTTAAATTTTTTCAAATAACTTGTAGATGTACTTGTGTGATAATCTAACACGAATTATTTGTTGTCCAATATATCCAATTATTTGCAGGAGATGTTTTTTCCATGGTTGCACTTGTAGACAACACTGAAAATGTGAAATATTATTTGATGCGATGCACGGAATAAAAGATGAGGCTATTAGAAGATTTTGATGATAACGGTTTTATATATGAAAGAGGATCCATTGTATTGAAAGGATATTTTTTTCAAGAAACCCATCAAACCGATACTCGTGTTCACTTTCAAGACTACTAATCAGATGTCACAAGTTGTTAATATAGTCATTTGGTATGTGCAGCGCGCATAAAGTTATTAGAAATTCACTGAAAAAAAAGAAGAAGTTAGAAATGGAAAATGTCCAAAGTCGATCATGAATGAACAATTGAAGATGGAATAACATTACGGTGTTTTTAAACAAGTGGCACATGTACATTCCAATTTTTTTTTCATTGAAAGTACATTCTAGATTTTGATGATTTGTTTTGATTATCTTCAAACATATTTCCAAATAGGATATTTGTAAAAAGGGTATGTGTAAAAAACTCCAGATCATTCTTAAAAAACACAGATAAAATATGGTTCAACCATATTTTATCTGTGTTTTTCAACCATTACACCAATCAAAATTATTTTATGAGCATTACACCAATCAAAATTGAGTTG
>ML837571.1:22902-45493 GCA_009831015.1 Picea engelmannii | reverse complement strand
CTGTCAAAATTATTTGATGATATGTCAATAGAATCATATTTTTGACAGTGCACAGTGAACATAAAATGAAATGTTTAAATTAAGAAAAGTATTTAAGAGTTTGATGTTTAATTTAATGTATTGTAAAAATGAGAATATGCACACAACATTAGTTCATTACTAGTTAACTTTGTTACTTTTTGACAATAGAATCATATTTTTGATAGTACACAGTGAATATAAGATGAAACATTTAAATTAATGCATAGCAGAAAATTATTTAGGAGTTTGATGCTTTATTTAATGCATTGTAAAAAGGAGAATACACAAAACATTAGTTCATTACTAGTTAACTTTGCCACTTTTTGACAATATAATCATATTTTTGACAGTACATAGTGAACATAAAATGAAATATTTAAATTAATACATAACAGAAAAGTATTTAAGAGTTTGATGTTTAATTTAATGCATTATAAAAAGGAGAATATACAAAACATTAGTTCATTACTAGTTAACTTTGTCACTTTTTTACAATAGAATCATATTTTTGAAGTACACAGTGAACATAAAATGAAACATTTAAATTAATACATAGCAAAAAAATATTTAAGAGTTTGATGCTTAATTTAATGCATTGTAAAAAATAGAATATACAAAACATTAGATCATTATTAGTTAACTTTGCCATTTTTTTTTCCATCAACTTTGAGAAATCAAATATGATACAATAATTGCTATTTTGAATTCCAAATTATATATATATATATATATATATATATATATATATATATATATATATATATATATATATATATATATATAATCAAAGTTTGAATAGTTACATTGTATAATACATAAGTTCCACATCCATTTTAGTATGATAACAAAAATTAAGACATTTAACTCCAAAATTCTGGACTCTAAGCCATCGCTTTAAGATAGATCACTTCATACATGAAATTCAAACCTGCAAAAAAAAACAGAATTCAAAAACTGTGATTAAAACAAAATTGACATACATATCAAAAGAGTTAAGTGTCATCCTCCAACATACTTTTTCCCACAAAATATATTGTAAAGACATTTTCCACCAAATATAATTTAGACATCTGTAAAAATAAAAAAAACATAAGAAAAAAACAAATAACACATATTAGCATATATACTGTAACTAAATATTAAATAAAAAATAAGAAATAATAACATAACCAACCATAGGCCCCGGATGGGGTGCCACGCGGCCATTTGGTGACAGCTGGAGGCGCACTCGGCCTGGGCTTAAATGTCGAGGGCCGCCACCCACAAGCCAACATTAATGATGGGGGACGGCCTCTGCAGCAGACATAGGATGGATGTACTCCTCCCTCGCGCGCTCATTAACAATCACAGCGCACTCGAGATGGGAGAGGTTAAATGTGGGCAAATGGTCTCGGCTCCTGGCTATATGAATTTCTTCACGTCCGGACAGAGCAGGGCTGCTCCTGCCTCGGCTCTAATTCTCGCTGGATTGCTCTGGTGCAACCTAGCTCCTTTCGCGCTCAGACTCTCAGCATTTTCGGTGTATCTTTCTCTGTTTGAAATGAGACAGGTTAAGCCTGCTTGTGCCCTGCAAATAAATTCACTTTCATCTTGGCTCACCTGCCTCTTACTGTATTCACTCTGCTCTCTCCCCATGGCTCGGAAAAGAGGAAGACCTCGCCGTGGCGCGGCCTGGGACGCTCGCAAAGCACAGAGGCGTCAGAGAGAGCAGCTGGAGCGCGCCTTGGCTATGGCGACCTCCATCATCAGGAAAAAAGCAAGGGCAAAGAAGCGGGCGCTCCTCGCCACCATAGCCGAACTAGGAGCCGGTTGCAACCGTGACGCTAAGACTAATATCCAGGAAGACGGGTAGGAAGCTGGAACAAAGGAGGAGTTTCCACCCTGCGTTGTGGTGGAATACCCGTTCATGGAGGACTTGACGATAGTGGAAAAGACCCGCGCCACTGAGGCGACTCTTCAAGAGGAATGCACTCCCGTTCCGGCACAGGACGACTACATCCCCGGCTACATTGTGGAAGAAATTCCTTGGCCTGGTGATGACAATGTTAGCAGTTGTGACACTCAGGCGAAGGAAGCAAGAACGACGGGTGCAAAGGTGGCTGTGGAGCAGCGAGAGTTCGACGTTGGTTTGGGAGTGGCGACGAGCTCAGTGGATGTGGGTGGCAGCTTGCACGGGTCTCTCCTCCGGGAAGAGCACCTGGCTCTTGTGTTTGACCTTCGTGGCCACTTGTCTGACCTGGAGCATTGGGCCCGCACCATGGGACAAAGTATGGACATGCTCCTTGATGCTTTCTCCAACGCACCAGCTAAGCGGAAATTCTCCCTCTGTGCACGAGCTTTTGCCATCCCGGCTGGGTTCTCGTGGCAGAAGGACGAGGTCTACAAGCCACCTGACACCTAGGTTTTTATGCTCTTGGTTCCTAGTTTACTTTGTTACTGTTTTATGTATATTTGGACTATAGACATCTGTCCTGGTTTCCTTCGGGCAGGACAGATGCTACAATGTTTAAGTTCTATCATGCTACTTGGTTCTACGTTTTATCATGCTACTCTGTTTTAACTATGTTGGTTTCTGGTTATCGACAACATTTTTGGTAACTCCAGGCATACTTCTCTATACATTTTGCAAAAGCTTTTTGCCTCTCTAATATAGCAGGGTCTACCCCTTTTTATTTAAAAAAAAAAAAAACATAACCAACCATAGTTAAATAGATTTAAGATCTAGTTACTCTCCAATTAAGAGTACATGATTTAAACAATCTGTAAATCTTATCTAAAATCTTAAAAAAAATTTAAAGAGAAAAAATATGTTCTTGGTAAAAACAAATTTGAATTAGAGTTAGATAATAATCTGAAAATAAATATAGCACTGTATATGAAGAAAGTTCACAAATCTCCATATTAAGTCATTCTTCCAATGAAATACTTATCTCCTTGTGGATAAGGTCCCAAATCCTTCAAGTGAAATTCTCCTTGTGGATAAGGTCACAAATCCTTCAGGTGAAATTATCATCCCATGTGATGTTATTGTGTTCTTGGTAAAACAAATTGTGAGTTAGAGTTAAATAATAATCTGAAAATAAATATAGAACTGTGTATGAAGAAAATTCACAAATCCCCATATTAAGTCATTCTTCCAAAGAAATACTTATCTCCTTGTGGATAAAGTCCAAAATCCTTCAGGTGAAATTCTCCTTGTAGATAAAGTCTCAAATCCTTCAGAAATTCTCATCCCAGGTGATGTTATTTGATCATATTTACACAATAATAAAATATTAATCTCCTTAGCAGTTAAATACTTCTCTCTTCTTCTTCTGCAATGGTCATATAATCAAATTCCACGATGCTCTTTCAAACTAAAGGACTCATAAATCTCCATATTAAGCCATTCTTCCAAAAAACTACTTATTATTATGTAGCTCCCTCCTTGTTACGACAACAACTCTGAGAACAGGTGCAATTTTTTTTTTTAAGGTGTGTGCGCGCATGTAGAAGTAATAAACACACTTGACTCTACGTCGCCACTCGACAACCAACAAGACGCAACCACGATGTTCAACACAAGAAGACTGAAGGCACACAACGAGTAACTGCAAAGAAGTACGACCATAGGCATAAGGCTCACAACACAAACATTAAGACATACTGGGGGTGCACAGTAAGAACACAGAGGGAAGAGTCCATGGTGTTAGGGTTACTATTTCTACAACGGAAAGCAGGGCGTTTAGTCTTATGTCTTCTCGAAAGAAGATTAGACAGGCTCCTGGCCGACTGCTCACGCAGAAACTAGTAACCCGATCTAGAGCAAGACGCAAGCAAGACGAACATAACAAGACGACCCCGACATGTCACACTGACAACAAGCAATAAATTCCCCTAGACATAAGGCGTACAACTAGCAGCGGTAAGCAGAAAACGACACCAGGTCTAAATAATGTACTTAATTAATTTCAAATCCCCGTTTGCTGAGTCATGACGATTGAGTGCCCTTAGAATTAAGGATCCCACATTCAGGAGTTAGCATGCCTAAAGATATTACCCTAACATCACCATAACACATCCAGGTGATCGCCTTCTATATCACCAATTATTCAATCAAATAATAATGACCTTACCTTTGTTGTTATTATAACAATGGAGCTACCAAAATCTTGACCATACTAACCATGTATTTACTCGTAGAATAGATTAAAGAAATTAATGAATAACCATTTAGAGAATAACAATTTATTATTAAGGAATAACAATTTAATGAAAAGAGAAACAATTAACGAATAACAATGCATAACCAATGAATAACCAATTAATGCATAACCACTAAAATTTCCTAACTTGGACAAAATTCCCACGTAATTGTCTTTATATTAGGATCGCATTTAACAAAACTATGCTACCTTCCATCAAGCTATAAAAAAGAAATTCATAAAGAACCCATGTAATGCAAATAAAATAACATCGTAATTATAAGTCACATCATAATTGGAAGTAACAATATAACTTCACATTTAAAAATAACATCATAATTAAATGTAACATCATATTTGGAAATTACAATATAACCTCATATTTAAAAATGACAATATATAAAACTAACCAGATTTAAAATGACACCTTTTAAGAATATTCGAGAATGACAAAATAACAATGTTAAGGATGACAATAATTAAAACAACAATAAATAAAAAGTCAATATAGAGAAGGCTTCTCGTTACAAATGTTGGTAATAAAATATACGATGTTTTACCATGATAACTAAAATTGAGGGAAAACCTTTTAAATCGGATGGTAAGGAAATTCAAGCGTTGTAAGTTGAGCCTACTAAACCCTTTAATTATAATGAGCTCTGAACCAAGTTTGGTAAGTGACCGAACCCTCTACTTTTAAGCCTACGCACTCATAGCTATATATTCAACGTGTGAATACCTGTCATACGCATTGAAGGATCAACCTAGGGTTCCGTTATTGAATAGAAGACCAGGAACAAAACGTACCCGTAATTCAACAGATGGTGAGATTGTCAGTAATTTCAGTAAATGGAAAGAAGGAAAAAGGGAAATACATGGGTATTTGGCGTAGATGCAAAGGGATTCGGTATCCTACAGGAATGCTGCTATGCAACAGAGGGAAATGGTCAGCTGCAAGAGATGGACGAATTGCCAGGAAGAAGATACCCCAGGAGAAAACGCACAGAGAAAATCAAAATCAAACGCAGAGAAATTCCTCAATGAAAATCACAGTTATCTCATAAAACGCAGAGGTATTCCTCAATAAAAATCACAATCCTCATTCAAGTATTCACAGAGGCAACTCAGTAAGGAAAACACATTCCAAACAAACACAAGCGGAGGCAATCCGTGAGGAAATCGCATCCCTCAGTCGAAAAACAACGCAGAGGCAACTCCAAGGGACATGCAGAGGTGCTATGGAAACCAGAATGCAGAAATGCTGAATCAATCTCCCGGAATGCCAAATCGAAAATCAGAAAGCCCAATGCCGGGCCCAGAATGCAAAATTCCCAAACGAAAATCAGAATGCATAATCAAATTTTGGACTACCCAAATTCGTTCTAGTTCGCGATTTGGCTAGATATTGCCAGAATCATTCAGCTCGAAATTTCGTTATCTAAAATGCTCATGTTGTACCGGCCATAATTTATTTGATATGGTAAGAACATAATAGTTTGAATTTCTTTGGCTAAAATGCCAGTACTGTACCCGTTCCCAGCTTATCTCATTATTGACAGAGGTGAACCGAATCCCAACAATATGAAATCCAAAACTCAAATGGCCAGATTCATAAAACAAGAAAGGATGTCAAACGAAGACAACGCACATCATTCAATGCCCTAGAAAAATGCATTTCCAGAAACTAAAACGAATTGCCAAAAATTAAAATGAACTGCCAGGCTAAAACGATTGCCAGAAGGTAAAACAAATTGCCAGGAGACGCCAACGAAATGACAGTAGCTTAAGCCAATTAAAGACAGTAAACTTAAAAGACATGACTGAAATGTTTTTTTTAGATGAAATGCCCACCACGGAAGGCCCACAACAATAAAGAAAATGCCCACAGAATTGATCGCCCCCAAAAACAACCCATAGTCAAAATTCCCGAATAACAAATATTAAAAATTACACATTCCCACACCATCATTTAAATTTGCACAGTCCAGAATTACAACAGAAATGATTTTATATAGTCCAGAGCGATGAATGAAAAGGATATACAACAACAATATTACAACAAAGAATTACATCCAAGCATTCTACTACCAATTAACGCGCGTACCTTTTTCCCTTTCGACCGTATTGATTGAAGTCCGCGCCTCGATTGATGTCCCGCGCTCCTTGCCGCTCCTGCTTGCCGACCGCAGAAAGCTCACCGGTACCTCCCAGCCAATCTCTAGGGGTACTCTGCTTCCCCCTTAGCCCCCCGAGCCGCAAAGCGGTCACACAAGAACCAGAGATAAGACTAGCTTCTCAGCTCGCCTCCAAGGCTGAGCTACCACTCCAATACAACTGAGAATTTCCCAACTCCTCACAAGAAAACAGTCAAGCCCCAATCCGGCAACGTAACGTTACGCTAACCGTTCCCCCTATCTTCCTTCTTTTCCCCTTCTTTTATAGAAATTTGAGACCCCCTTACATTCCTAAATCATTATTAATTTAATTTTTAATGACAATCCCCTAAAAATTCTCTGCTGTCCAAGTGTCACTCATCCCCCACGTTTCTCCAAAAATTAATTTCTTTTTAATAATTAAAAGACTCATTTCCCTCACCCCCCTTTAGTCGCTCCTAAAATTACTCCTAGGGTTCCTAGATCCCCTCTCATGCTTTTAATAACTTTCTTAAAATGAAGCTGCCAAAATTTAGTTCATTTTAATAACTCCTTAATTGCTGATTCCTTTTTGCTTTTTACCCTATGTCCCCTACTTTCCATTATTAAGTTTCCTTATTTCTATTATTTAATTCTCTCTTTTTATTTTTAAACCCAAAAGATAAATGCGCTTATTAATCCTTCCTATATTTTTAAATTCATTACTTTATACTCTCACATGCTTTTTTTTTAAACTTTATATTCCTTTTTACCATTAACACCACGTATTTAATTAATTTATTCCCTGTCTTCACTTTACCCCCTTTAATTTTAAGAAGACTTCAATGAACACCTAGGAGGGTTTTCGTTTACGCCCTTATGTTTATTTTTGTAGGATCTTTTCTTAGGGCTTGTCAAAATTTTATCTTAGAGATGTTTTAAATTTTAGGTTTAGATTCGAACTGGGTGACAATCAATTAGGGGAGTTGTTTTGAGAATTTCTAAAGGCGTTAAGGTCTCAAGGTAATCTAGGTTGGTCTCATCATCACCATCAATGCGACGTGCCCTTCAGGACGCACTATGTGCTCCAAGGGTGCCACTCGCCTCGTTTGCTTCTGTTGCGCGACGTGCCCTTCAGGATGCACCACGTGCTCCAAGAGTGCCACTCGCCAACTCGTGTTTCTTTTGCGCGACGTGCCCTTCAGGATGCACCACGTGCTCCAAGGGTGCCACTCGCCAACTCGTGTTTCTTTTGCGCGACGTGCCCTTCAGGATGCACCACGTGCTCCAAGGGTGACACTCATCGACTTGACTGTTTGGTAGACATCTATAACCCCTGGAGTCAACACTCCGCCAGGTGAACTCGTGGGAGACTAAGGGATCTAAGGAATAAGGCCCCCACCTTATTGCTCGCCCCTTAGAATCATCGTGAGCGACTGTCGCAGTCTGCCCTCATGACATCGTGGATCCTCTCAAACTAGGTAATCGTTAACCTATAGTTCGAGCCACGGAGGGAGTGCTAGTAGGCTGTGGCAGGGCTGCTGTCCACACCTCTCCCTCAACCTCTTTGGAAATCATGTGTGGCCCCTTTACTCCATATGTGAGTCTGGTCGACAAGCTATCGTCAGCCTGCATCATCAACCATCGTGTTAAAACGTCAAAAACATATCATAAAATCAATATCATATCATCAAAACAAAGAAATATCACCGTAAATGAATCAAACCAAATAGCACACTCCCTGACTCAATCCGGAGTCCAAGGGGGTTCCACCGATGCCTCTGCATCCTCAAGGTTCGAAACCCTGCACACTTAATGAAACTGAGCCAACAACACCTATCTACATCAAGTAGTAAAACATCATGTCGTCTATCAGAACGCATAATAATCCAGCATAAATGTATTAATATCAGAAAAGTCCGGATCACTTGCGAGCAAGTGTCCTCAAAGAATAATTTTTGTAAGTGCGTCAGAGCGGGATGTTACATACATCCCCTCTTGGTCTAAACTTTGTCCCGAAGTTTCTCAGTATAAGTGCCGAAATAAATGTACCACAATATCATAAGTCTATCTATCAAACAAAAATGGAAACTGTTGGCGCATATCATATGCGTCCTCCCAGGTCGCCGAGTGCGGACTATAACTGTCCCATTGGACCTTGACCTGATCTACCGTTCGACATCGTAACTGTCGAACACGATGATCTAGAATGCGGACTGGCTCAGCCGTGAGCACTCCCTCGTCCAATACCTGCAAGGAACTCATGTAAATCATGTGTGTAGGATCACTAACATAATGTCTCAAAACAGATACATGAAAAACATCGTACATACGCCTCAAAGAATCAGGCAAGGCTAGTTGATAGGCCACGGGCCCCTTTCTCTCCACAATCTCGAAAGGTCCCGCGAACTTAGGAGAGAGTTTAGCTCCCTTTCCAAACTTGATCAAACTCTTATGCAGTTTAACCCGCAAGAAGACTCGATCACCGACCTCGTAACTACGGTCGACTCGGTGCGCATCAGCATAACTCTTCTGTCGATCCTGCGCTTCTTTTATCCTTTGTATTATGGTTTGCATTTTCTCTTCCATTTCCTGGATTGCTTCTGGTCCCACCAGGACCCTATCCTCAAGCCGATCCCAACTCAAGGGCGTCTGACATGGTCGCCCATAAAGAAACTCAAAAGGTGCCATCTTAATGGTGCTTTGGTAACTGTTGTTATAAGCGAATTCTACTAGAGGCAAGAATTCCTCCCAGCGTTTTTGTTGGTCCATCACGTACATGCGCAACATGTCTTCCAAGGTTTGGTTTGTTCGTTCGGTCTGTCCGCCAGTCTCTGGGTGATACGTAGTACTAAAGTTAAGTTGGGTTCCCAAGGCCTCTTGGAAACTCGTCCAAAATCGTCCAGTAAACACCGATCCTCGATCGGATATAATCCTTTTAGGCACGCCATGCAACCTCACAATCTCACTGATAAAAACTCTCGCTATGTCAGGTGCCTGATACGTCGTACGCACAGGAATAAAGTAAGCACTCTTCGTCAGAGTGTCTACAACTACAAAAATCGAGTCGTGTCTCCTTGCCGTCAGTGGCAATCCAACATTAAAATCCATCGAAATAACTTCCCATTTTGATTCCGGAATAGCATGCGGTTGAAGTAATCCTGCCGGGTGTCTATGTTTAGCCTTTACCTGCTGACACTCGAGACATCTAGCCACAAAGTTGACTATGTCGACCTTCATTCCTTTTCATAAGAACAAGGGCTTAAGGTCTGCTCTCATCTTCGTAACTCCTGGGTGAGCCATGTAAACTGCTCTATGAGCCTCGCTCAGGATCAACATCCTCAACTCGTCGTTTGGCGGTACGTAAATCCGACCTCTAAACCTCAATAACCCATCGCTGTCAAAAGTAAATCCCTCATATCGTGGTACCATCATAGTGTTTTGTCCGATAAAATCGTCGACTTCTTTGTACCAGTCATCGTCACGCTGTAAAGTGAGAATCTTCTCACGTAGATTCGTCTGAAGAGGCAACACTGAAAAGATTCGTGGTCTCTGACTCAAAGCATCCGCCACTCTGTTCACTGTTCCCTTTATGTAAGTAATTTCGAAGTCGTACTCGCTAAGCAATTCCGACCAACCCCGTTGTCGCGCGTTCAGGTCGCCTTGCGTAAAAATGTGTTGTAATCCACAATGATCAGTCTTTAATTCAAATTTTCGTCCAACAAGGTAGTGTCTCCATACCTTTAAGGCATATATGATGGCTAATAACTCCAAATCATGTGTCGCGTAGTTTTCCTCATGCCTTCTTAGTTTCCTCGAATTGTAAACAATCACTCGTCCGTCTTGCATCAGGACTCTGCCCAACCCTTCCTTGGATGCGTCAATGCATACCAAGAAGTCTGCGTCCATGTCAGGGACCTTTAGTATCGGTGCTGTTGTCAAGAACTCTTTAAGCCTCCGAAATGCTTCCGCGCATTTCTCTGTCCAAACAAACTTCTTGCTTTTATTCTGCAATTTCGTGATCGGATTTGCTATCTTTGAAAATCCCTTGAAAAATCGTCGATAGTATCCTGCTAAACCCATAAAACTAGGTACTTCTGTGACATTTGTCGGCGCAGGCCATTCCATAATAGCCTCGACCTTGGCTGGATCCATGACGATGCCTTCGCCAGAGATGACATGCCCTAAGTAGTGAATCCTCGATTGATAAAAAGAGCATTTGGACAACTTCCCATACAATTTGTGCTCTCGTAGACACTATAGTACCAAGCGCAAGTGCTCGTCATGCTCCTCCATCATCCAAGAGTAGATCAAAATATCGACAATGAATACTTGGACGAACTTGTCCAAGTACTCGCGAAACACCCCGTTCATCAAACTCATGAATACCCCTGGGGTGTTTGTCAATCCAAACGGTAAATTAGTAAACTCATAATGTCCAAATCTCGTCTTAAAAGCGGTCTTAGGGACGTCATCCTCCTTGATCCATAACTGGTGATACCCTAATCGCAAATCAATCTTGGAGAACACTGTCACACCCTTCATTTGATCAAAAAGATAGTCAATTCTTGGTAAGGGATACTGATTTTTGATCGTAGCCCTGTTCAGTTGACGGTAGTCAATGCAAAGCCTCCACGATCAATCCTTCTTTCGAATGAAAATGACCGGCACACCTGCGGTGACACACTAGGACGTATCAGTCCCAGGTCCAACAACTCCTTCAGTTGCATTTTTAACTCTTGCAACTTCGGGGTCGACATCTGATAAGGAGTTCTTGCTATCGGTTCGGTTCCCGGTTTCAGGTCTATAGTAAACTCCAATTCTCTTTCTGGCGGCATCCCAGGCAACTCCTCTGGAAATACATCCGCAAACTCCTTCACCAACGGAAGGTGTTCTAGACCTTCTGCTACTCCCTTTTCGTTTAGCGCAAGGATCACATAAAGCTTGCACCCCTTGCGCATACTCTTCTGCAACTGTAAGGAAGAGACGAACCTCAGCGATACTCCCTGGTTCCATCCTACAATCACCCGTCTATGTCCTTCATCATCGACCAAGCTCAACCTCTTTGTCTTGCAGTTGAGTATCGCCTCATGCTTTTCCAACCAATCCATACCGATCACGACGTCATAAGATCCTAATATCGTGACGTACAAGTTGACCCTCGTGACAAAATCTCCTAGGTTAAGGGCACAACCTGTAACCTTTCCTCCGACCTTCTGTTTGGCTCCCGAAGCCATCTCCATGAAGCTGAACTCATCCTGTTCGACTGCCTTGACCTTAATCCTTTTTAGCGCTGCACCAGAAATGAAACTCTCAGTAGCACCTGGGTCTATCAAAATACTAAGGGTCTGGTCAGCGACAGTACCTGTCATCTCGAGCACAGTCGACTAGTGCTCTACCTGGCGGTTATTCACCGCTGCATGAATCCGATGGGCCTTGTCCATATCTCCCACTGTAGTGGGTCTGGCGGATCCGGACGCTCTCGTCCTCTCCACAGGAAAGTCGCGCTGGTAGTGTGGCTCCCCACACGTCCAACACCCCTTCTTCGGCCCAGTAATCCTTGTACCCGAAGTAGAGGATGAAGACCCACTGGCCTGGAAACCCAGTCTGTTCTGCTGAACAGGCCTAAACTGCTGGTGCTGCGGGCGACGCTGGTGCTGGTGCTGTGGTCCTCGATAAGGTGTCCGCTGCTGAGGCAGTGTTCTTCGAGGTGTAGTGAACGTGGATCCCCTCTGGAAGCCACGATATCCCGGCGTATGCCTCGCTGGTGTCTGGTGCTGCGGCGTTCCAGATGAACCCTACCCTGCAGGTCTCGCGGGAGTCCTGGTTTGACCCCCACTGTTAAGCTCCTCTTCCGCTATGAGGGCCTTTTGGACAACGTCGTGCAAGGTTTGAGGCATCAAAATCCTAACCTTTGCACGCAGGCTGCCGTTAAGGCCAAACACGAACCTGTTGACCTTGAGCTTCTCTGTGTTAAGGTGCAGAGCATACTGGAGCAGCTCCATAAAATGCACCTCGTACTCGGGCACCGTACGACCTCCCTGTCGTAGTGCGTTGAATTCATTGAGCTGACGCTCGATGAATTCCTCAGAAAGATACCTCTCTCGGAACCGTTCCTCGAACAGTTAACATGACACGTCTTCAACGACCGTGTTTAGCTGCGGCAGGAGCATCTTCCACCATAGAAGAGCACTCCCCTTCAGTTGAAAGACCGCCATGCAGACCTTCATGTTGGAGGTATAATCGCGAAGTGCGAAGCACATCGCCATATTCTCCAACCATGCCTCGGCGGCTGCGCCGTCCGGGGCACCAAGGAACTCGGGAAATTTTACTTTCTCGAGTTCACGATGAATGCTACCTGTAACGGTCGGTGCGCGCAACTGAACCTCAGTAGGTATCGATGCCCTGGCCTCATCTCTGTCCAATCGACTGATCAACGCCTCGGACATGCGCTGAAAAGATCTCATCATCCCCACGACATCGGCAACTGCGATCTGATCCTGTCCAAGAACCTGCTCGCCTCCCTGGGGGTTAGATCCCTCAGGCGTGGATGTTGTTGGAGGCGTCACGCCTCCTCCCCTAGCACCCCGTCGTCTGCCTCCGTGGCGTCCTCTAACCATGATTACCTGCACACACACAATCAACTCAATCAGCAACAGAATAATCAAATCTAATCATGTCAACGAAGCCGTAGCGAATCCCAAGTCGCGGGTCGAACCCGCTCTGATACCATATGTAGCTACCTCCTTGTTACGACAACAACTCTGAGAACAGGTGCAAATTTTTTTTTTAAGGTGTGTGCGCGCGTGTAGAAGTAACAAACACACTTGACTCTACGTCGCCACTCGACAACCAACAAGATGCAACCACGATGTTTAGCACAAGAAGACTGAAGGCACACAACGAGTAACTGCAACAAAGTACGACCATAGGCATAAGGCGCACAACACAAACATTAAGACATACTGGGGGTGCACAGTAAGAACATAGAGGGAAGAATCCATGGTGTCAGGGTTACTATTTCTGCACCGGAAAGCAGGGCATTTAGTCTTATGTCTTCTCGAAAGAAGATTAGACAGGCTCCTGGCCGACTGCTTAGGCAGAAACTAGTAACTCGACCTAGAACAAGATGCAAGAAAGATGAACATAACAAGACGACCCTGACATGTCACAGTGACAACAAGCAATAAATGCCCCTAGACATAAGGCGTACAACTAGCAGCGATAAGCAGAAAACGACACCAGGTCTAAATAATGTACTTAATTAATTTCAAATCCCCGTTTGATGAGTCATGACGATTGAGTGCCCTTAGAATTAAGGATCCCACATTCAGGAGTTAGCATGCCTAAAGATATTACCCTAACATCACCATAACACATCCAGGTGATCGCCTTCTATATCACCAATTATTCAATCAAATGATAATGACCTTACCTTTGTTGTTATTATAACAATGGAGCTACCAAAATATTGACCATACTAACCATGTATTTACTCGTAGAATAGATTAAAGAAATTAATGAATAACCATTTAGAGAATAACAATTTATTATTAAGGAATGACAATTTAATGAAAAGAGAAACAATTAACGAATAACAATGCATAACCAATGAATAAATAATTAATGCATAACCACTAAAATTTCCTAACTTGGACAAAATTCCCACGTAATTGTCTTTATATTAGGATTGCATTTAACAAAACTATGCTACCTTCCATCAAGCTATAAAAAGAAAATTCATAAAGAACCCATGTAATGCAAATAAAATAACATCGTAATTATAAGTCACATCATAATTGGAAGTAACAATATAACTTCACATTTAAAAATAACATCAAAAATAAAGGTAACATCATATTTGGAAATTATAATATAACCTCATATTTAAAAATGACAATATATAAAACTAACCAAATTTAAAATGACACCTTTTAAGAATATTCGAGAATGACAAAATAACAATGTTAAGGATGACAATAATTAAAACAACAATAAATAAAAAGTCAATATAGAGAAGGCTTCTCGTTACAAATGTTGGTAATAAAATATACGATGTTTTACCATGATAACTAAAATCGAGGGAAAACCTTTTAAATCAGATGGTAAGGAAATTCAAGCGTTGTAAGTTGAGCCTACTAAACCCTTTAATTATAATGAGCTCTGAACCAAGTTTGGTAAGTGACCGAACCCTCTACTTTTAAGCCTACGCACTCACAGCTATATAGTCAACGTGTGAATACCTATCATACGCATTGAAGGATCAACCTAGGGTTCCGTTATTGAATAGAAGACCAGGAACAAAACGTACCCGTAATTCAACAGATGGCGAGATTGTCAGTAATTTCAGTAAATGGAAAGGAGGAAAAAGGGAAATACGTGGGTATCTGGCGCGGATGCAAAGGGATTCGGTCTCCTACAGGAACACTGCTACGCAACAGAGGGAAACGGTCAGCTGCAAGAGATGGACAAATCGCCAGGAAGAAGATACCCCGGGAGAAAACGCGCAGAGAAAATCAAAATCAAACGCAGAGAAATTCCTCAATGAAAATCACAGTTATCTCATAAAACACAGAGGTATTCCTCAATAAAAATCACAATCCTCATTCAAGTATTCGCAGAGGTATTCCTCAATAAAAATCACAATCCTCATTCAAGTATTCGCAGAGGCAACTCAGTAAAGAAAACACATTCCAAACAAACACAAGCGGAGGCAATCCGTGAGGAAATCGCATCCCTCAGTCCAAAAACAACGCAGAGGAAACTCCAAGGGACATGTAGAGGTGCTATGGAAACCATAATGCAGAAATGACGAATCAATCTCCCGGAATGCCAAATCGAAAATCAGAAAGCCCAATGCCGGGCCCAGAATGCAAAATGCCCAAACGAAAATCAGAATGCATAATCAAATTCTGGACTACCCAAATTCGTTCCAGTTCACGATTTGGCTAGATATTGCCAGAATCATTTAGCTCGAAATTTCTTTATCTAAAACGCTCATGTTGTACCGGCCGTAATTTATTTGATATGGTAATAACATAATAGTTCGAATTTCTTTGGCTAAAATGCCAGTACTGTACCCATTCCCAGCTTATCTCATTATTGACAGAGGTGAACCAAATCCCAACAATATGAAATCCAATACTCAAATGGCCAGATTCATAAAACAAGAAAGGATGTTAAACGCAGACAACGCACATCATTCAATGCCCCAGAAAAACGCATTGCCAGAAACTAAAATGAATTGCCAAGATTAAAATGAACTGCCAGGCTAAAATGATTGCCAGAAGGTAAAACAAATTGCTAGGAGATGCCAACGAAATGACAGTAGCTTAAACCAATTAAAGACAGTAAACTTAAAAGACATGACTGAAATGTTTTTTTTAGATGAAATGCCCACCACGGAAGGCCCACAACAATAAAGAAAACGCCCACAGAATTGATCGCCCCCAAAAACAACCCACAGTCAAAATTCCCGAATAACAAATATTAAAAATTACACATTCCCGCACCATCATTTAAATTTGCAAAGTCCAGAATTATAGCAGAAATGATTTTATACAGTCCAGAGCGATGAATGAAAAGGATATACAGCAAAAATATTACAACGAAGAATTACATCCAAGCATTCTACTACCAATTAACACGCGTACCTTTTTCCCTTTCGACCGTCTTGATTGAAGTCCGCGCCTCGATTGATGTCCCATGCTCCTTGCCGCTCCTGCTTGCCGACCGCAGAAAGCTCACCGGTACCTCCCAGCCAATCGCTAGGGGTACTCTGCTTCCCCCTTAGCTCCCTGAGCCACAAAGGGGCCACACAAGAACCAAAGATAAGACTAGCTTCTCAGCTCGCCTCCAAGGCTGAGCTACCACTCCAATACAGCTGAGAATTTCCCAACTCCTCACAAGCAAACAGTCAAGCCCCAATCCGACAGCGTAACGTTACGCTAACCGTTCCCCCTATCTTCCTTCTTTTCTCCTTCTTTTATAGAAATTTGAGACCCCCTTACATTCCTAAATCATTATTAATTTAATTTTTAATGACAATCCCCTAAAAATTCTCTGTCGTCCAAGTGTCACTCATCCCCCACGTTTCTCCAAAAATTATTTTCTTTTTAATAATTAAAAGACTCATTTCCCTCACCCCCCTTTAGTCGCTCCTAAAATTACTCCTAGTGTTCCTAGATCCCCTCTCATGCTTTTAATAACTTTCCTAAAATGAAGCTACCAAAATTTAGTTCATTTTAATAACTCCTTAATTGCTGATTCCTTTTTTCTTTTTACCCTATGTCCCCTACTTTCCATTATTAAGTTTCCTTTATTACAAGTTTCCTTATTTCTATTATTTAATTCTCTCTTTTTATTTTTAAACCCAAAAGATAAATGCGCTTATTAATCCTTCCTATATTTTTAAATTCATTACTTTATACTCTCAATGCTTTTTTTTTTTAACTTTATATTCCCTTTTACCATTAACACCACGCATTTAATTAATTTATTCCCTTTCTTCACTTTACCCCCTTTAATTTTAAGAAGACTTTAATTAACACCTAGGAGGGTTTTCGTTTACGCCCTTATGTTTATTTTTGTAGGATCTTTTCTTAGGGCTTGTCAAAATTTTAGCTTAGAGATGTTTTAAATTTTAGGTTTAGATTCGAACTGGGTGACAATCAATTAGGGGAGTTGTTTTGAGAATTTCTAAATGCGTTAAGGTCTCAGGGTCATCTAGGTTGGTCTCATCATCACCATCAATGCAACGTGTCCTTCAGGACGCACTACGTGCTCCAAGGGTGCCACTTGCCTTGTTTGCTTCTGTTGCGCGACGTGCCCTTCAGGATGCACCACATGCTCCAAGGGTGCCACTCACCAACTTGACTGTTTGGTAGACATCTATAACCCCTGGAGTCAACACTCCGCCAGGTGAACTCGTGGGAGACTAAGGGCTCTAAGTAATAAGGCCCCCGCCTTATTGCGCGCCCCTTAGAATCATCGTGAGCGACTGTCGCAGTCTGCCCTCACGACATCGTGGATCGTCTCGAACTAGGTAATTGTTAACCTACAGTTCGAGCCATGGCGGGAGTGCTAGTAGGCTGTGGCAGGGCTGCTGTCCACACCTCTCCCTCAACCTCTTTGGAAATCATGTGTGGCCCCTTTACTCCATATGTGAGTCTGGTCGGCAAGCTATCGTCAGCCTGCATCATCAACCATCGTGTCAGAACGTCAACCACATATCATAAAATCAATATCATATCATCAAAACAAAGCAATATCACCATAAATGAATCAACCTAAATAGCACACTCCCTGACTCAATACAGAGTCCAAGGGGGTTCCACCGATGTCTCTGCATCCTCAAGGTCCGAAACCCTGCACACTCAATGAAACTGAGCCATCAACACCTGTCTACATCAAGTAGTAAAACATCATGTCGTCTATCAGAACGCATCATAATCCAACATAAATGTATTAATATCAGAAAAGTCTGGATCACTTGCGAGCAAGTGTCCTCAAAGAATAAGTTTTGTAAGTGCGTCAGAGCGGGATGTTACACTTAGCAGTTAAATACTTCTCTCTTCTTCTTCTGCAATGGTCATATAATCAAATTCCACGATGATTTTTCAAACTAAAGGACTCATAAATCTCCATATTAAGGCATTCTTCCAAAAAACTACTTATTATCTAAAAAAGTTCACAAATCTTCATTTTAAAAACCATTCTTCCGGAAAATACTTATCTCCTATTTCTTCGGTGGAATAGATGTTCTCATATAATCTTGCATGTACATGAAGAAAACACAAATCTCCACATGTATATTAAGTCATTCTTTAAAAACCATTTAAATGGGATGTATTCATATTAGATATAATGAAATTCTCTTTATTATGTGAGCTAGCTCACATATACAATATGTGTGAGCTTATTTGTAAATCTAATTGAATGTTGGTTTTTGTGATTAGTAACCAATTTAGTTAAGATTTTGACAATACCCTGGTAAGAAGAAATTCTCTTTGTTATATGTAGAAAACACAAAATTGTCCATACTACGTCATTCTTGGAAAAGAAAGCAAGGAATGCAATCTAGGAAAATCTAGAAACTTTCTCTTTTCTGATGTGGGATAGAGTCTGTTATCAAATATTCAAATGTTCAAGTTCAAAATTAAGTCTTCATCATGATCTAGCCTTAAATAATTTTGAATGTGCACCATTTAAGACAACGATAAACTTATTTAGGGGTTCTATATATTTCAAAATAATTGATCAAAGCGTTGAATAGGAAAGGCTAACCTAAAAATTTGAAAAAACAAAAATTTGATAAAAGTCAAGAGCATACATTTATGAATCGTCTTGAATGGACACATTCTGCCCTACGTTGGGTTCTTCCTCTTCTTTCTCAATCCCAATATCCCTCTCGAGCACACTCTCGGGTACTCTCTTTTCCACATTAGCCTATATAACACATTTCAAATTTAAAAATTTGAAAAAAATATATTTAAATGATTATAACACATTAAATTTAAATGATTTTAAGACATTAAATGATACTTGTGAACTCCCACCCTCTTCAAACTCTCCCAATGAGAACTGAGATAAGCCTGTCTAGGTAGTTGGATATGGAATAAGGATCTGTGAACAACACAACTAAGAACTAAATCTAGGATTCAATGTGTTCACAATTATACAAAATTATAAATGTTGTTGATCTCTTATTCAAAAGAGTGGAGATTGAACAACTATTAGAAAACACATACCTGATTCAACCCATCTAAATTTAAACTTGTTGTAACATCCCGCTCTGGCGCACTGAGAAAACTTATTCTTTGAGGACACTTGTTCGCAAGTGATCCAGACTATTATTATATTAAAACATTTTTCCTTGATTATGATGTGTTATGGTAGATGACATGATGTTTTACTGCATTGACATAGACAGGTGCTATTGACTCGGTTTTATTGAGTGTGCAGGGTTTTGGACCTTGAGGATGCAGAGGCATCGATGCAACCCCTTGGACTCTGGATCGAGCTAGGGAGTGTGTTATTGGGGTTTGATTGTTTTACTGTGATTTTAGTACATTTGATTAGATGATATGATGTGGACATGTCTGACATGATTGTTGATGATGTAGGCCGATGATAGCTTGCCGACCAAACTCACATATGGAGTAAAGGGGCCACACACGACTACCAGAGAGGTTGAGGGAGAGGTGTGGACAACAACCCTGCCACAACCTACTAGTACTCCCGCCGTGGCTTGAACTGTAGGTTAACGATTACCTAGTTCGAGAGGACCCATGATGCCACGAGGGAAGACTGCGACAATCGCTCGCAATGATTCTAAGGGGCACGCAATAAGGCGAGGGATTTATTCCTTAGAATCCCTTAGTCTCCCACAAGTTCACTTGGCAGAGTGTTGACTCCAGGGGTTATTGATGTCTAATAATCAGTCAAGAAGCAAATGACACCCTTGGAGCATGTGGTGCATCCTGAAGGACACGTCGCACAAAAGAAACAAAAAGGTGAGTGGCACCCTTGGAGCACGTGGTGCATCCTGAAGGGAACGTCACACAAAAGAAACAAAAGAGGCGAGTGGCACCCTTGGAGCACATGGTACATCCTAAAGGGCACGTCGCGTTGATGATTATAGAGGGAGGAACCTAGATGGCCCTAAGACATACAACACTTTAAGAAATTTTAAAAAAACTTCCCTAATTAAAATGTTGCCTAGTTCAGAATCTAAGTCCTAAGTTCAGAATCTAAGTCCTAAGTCTAAAACTTCGCTAGGGGTAAAATTTTGTCTACCCTTAAGAAAATATAGCTTATAAAAATAAAATAATAAAATTTAAACTAAAAACCACTTAAGTAATAGTTTTGGTCTTCATAAATTTTTGGGGATAAAATGAAGAGAGTAAGAATTTACTTAAAAAAAAAAGTGGATATAAAATTTCAAGAAGAAATTAATTTATTTTAACTTTTGATAGTTTAAAAAGATACTAAATTAATAATAAAAGTAAAAGAGGGAAATATAAAAATTAGGAAACTAGGGAATAAGACAAAATAAAAAGGGAAAGAGGGAAACTCATGGTAAAAAGCGGGAAACCAACTTAGGAAATAATTGACATTTTAAAAAACCTTCTAAATTGAACTAAATTAGCAACTTCATTTTAGGGAAAGTATTTAAAACCTGTAAGGGAATATAGGGACACCTAAGAGTAAATTTAGGAGTAACTCTAGGTGGGTGAGGGAAAAGAGATTTTTATTAATTTAAATAAAATAATTATTGGAGGAAAGTGGGGGATGGATGACACTTGTACGAAGGAGAATTATTAGAATTTTTTTATTAAAACTTAACTTAAATGAGATTTAGGGAAAGTTTGGAAGATCTAAAACTCTATAAAAAAGAGGAAGGAGGAGGAAGAAGGGGAATCGACTATTAGCGTAACGTTACGCTGCCAGATTTGTGACTTGACTGATTACTTGTGGGGAGTTGATATTTCCAAGCTCGGAGAGGAGTGGTAGCTCAGCCTTGCGAGGCGAGATGGGAGCTAGACATACCATCTGGATAGTGTGTGGCCCCTTTGCGGCTTGGGGGGCTAAGGGAGAAGAAGAGTACCCCTAGCGTTGGCTGGGAGGTACCAGTGAGGTCTCGACGGTCAGCAAGCAAGAGCGGCACGGAGCACGCGGACGTCACCCGAAGCAGGCGATCAGGCAACAATATGTTTTCATTTTGCATAATAGAAGGTATTAGGACCTTGGCCCTCTCTTATTGTTATCAACATTTTTATCTTGGCTTGTGAGATGAAAATTACTTGGCTTAACTCTGCATGGGTTCTCGTTGGATTGATTGGTTTTCCTTTTTGTTCTTTGGCAATTGTAATTGTGTTACATTTATAATAATATTTCTTCTTACTCAACTGTTGCATGTCGGTATTGGACAAAAGAGATTTTATGACCTCAGCGTTGTCGACCTTCCTTGGTTCTGTGCAATATGCAGCTGTGCCTTACGTTTGTTGGTCTGCGTTTTTCTGTTGCATTTCCATGTGTTTTGGTGGAGAAAACCCACTCGATTCAACACCCTTCTCTGCACCCTTTGCGTTTGTGTTTCTCTGCGATTTGGAGGAAGGATACCCATGCGATTTCGACCCCATAACCTATGCATTTTTTGGTTTGTATTTCTTTGCGATTGGGGAGGATACCCACGCGAATTCGACCACATAATCTCTGCATTTTTTTGGTTTGTATTTCTCTGCAATTGGGGAGGATACCCACGCAAATTCGACCACATAATCTCTGCATTTTTTTTGTGTTTGTATTTCTCTGTGATTGGGGAGGACACCCACGCGATTTCGACCCAATAACCTCTGCATTTTTGTGTTTGTGTATCTCTGCGATTTTGTGGAAGATACCCACAACCATTCGAACCCTCAACTAATAGCAATTTACTTTTTTTAATTCTTTATTCTCTACATCTCCGTGCTCTGACTGTGTGCGTTTTACCCTGCTTGAATTGCATTAATTTATCCATTGCTTGGTGGCTGTGCCAGATTGCGTTTTGTTATTGAAATTATTATTGCACCTTTTGAAACACTCTATTACTATTTCTGGACCAATTTAGGAAGAAATCGTTTACACAATCTCTTTTTACAAGAAGACTGCTTGGGGGTTTTGAATCATTTAATTGACTGATACATTTAATTGATTAGCATGGAGTTAGTTGGATAACTTAACGATTTCTATGATAATTATTTCGTTTTCCCTAATATTCATTACAGACTTCTTTTGGAATGAAGCTGGTTAATCTTAAGGCTAAGTAGTACAAGATTAATACTTTCTTTACTTTCTTCACAATTGAAACTGTAAGGATTAGTAAAGCATTTCTCCCCACTTCCCTCAATCTTAAATTTAAGGTAATCGATGTCAAAAATTTGTAATTGGTCTACCCTGTGCTATTTGAAAACCTTATCACTTAAGTTTTTTAATTATGTCTTGTAGTTTTCTCGGTTCAGATAACCTGGAAGTCAATTTGTAATCCACATAATCATGAATCCATTGATTTTCTACCAATTTGATTGTTAGAGAATGTTGCTAGTTCAATAACATAATGGCTTATATTAATATCTTTAGATCTTTCTTCTTACAATGTATTTTAAATCTCGTTTCGGATGTGAACATTGAACAAGTCTTTCTAAGGATTTACCCTTTTTAGATTTGCTTACATGGTTATCCAACCATTTAAAAAAAAAATAAAAAAATTATAAT
>ML837571.1:0-13735 GCA_009831015.1 Picea engelmannii | reverse complement strand
AATCTATTGTACTTCCTTATACACTCCTTTTTAAATTTCCACTATAAGGACTTCGAGGGAATGTTGTTTAGAATTGGAATATTAATATTTAGAGTTCGAAAGAACAAATTACAAATTTGGGATATACATTCTTCATTCCCATCTTTTATGGTTCTTCTAGTTGCACGTGTTATGAAGACTTCCACACTACTTTTGGGCTTCCTGTTTGTGTAGGAAAATTTACTCTCGGATTTGAATTTGTGTGAAATTTTATTCCTTTGATTATCCTAGAGACTTTTGTAAACATGATCTATTGATTTTTGTTACATGTTCACATAAGTAATATATGTGGTACATATGTCTTCCATGCAGACATAGGTCATAGATGTGGTACATATTCACACTTATGATAATTAGGAATTAATGGAACCATTTTTATTAGCATTCTCTTCATTTCTCCAAATTGTACATTCCTATATATTTATTTCGAATTTGAATATAAAAACATCTAAGGAATATTTTATGGGATTTGAATATTAACATTAATTTTTTTAAAAAGAACAAATTACTAATTTGAAATGTAATTAGTTTATAGCCATAGTTATTAAATTACTTTAATTGTTTAGATAATTTTTCTAAAGTAATGGATTTCTTTGGGACACATTTCTTGAGATGTTCATTCTTCATATCTCCTTCATCATTGTCATCCTTTATCTCACTTGTAATTCTGAATTCTATGAAGGCTTCAATTCTATATTTGGAATTTCTTTTTATGTAGAACAACTTATGTTAGGGTTTGAATTTGCTTAAAATCTCATTATCTTATATATCCTAAAGGTTTATGTAGACACAATCTATTGATTTATAATTCTAATTAATTTGTATAAAATATAGAAAAACTTATATAACATTTTATAACTTCTCTTTATTTTCCACTTATAATGACTATGACTATGGTGTAATAAATAATATAATTGTTTTCAACAAAAAGTCATAAAAAAAAGTACAGTTTGTTAAATAAAAAAACTACCTTTAAATTTAAATAACATAATGTGTATATGTTAAAAATTAACTACCTAATAAAAAAAATTATATCATGAATTTGCATATACTAAGTAACATTGTACTTTTGGGAACAAAAAAACGAGCAATACTTTCATTAAAACCAACCAATATACATAAAATCTTATAAAACATAAATGAAAAATAATAAATTAAGTACATGATAAAAAATCCATTTAATATTATTGTTCGAGGTTCGCTCTGAGGTCACCGGAACGAAACAAATGGATAGGAATTCAGAATGGTTAAGCATAGAGGATTGAACCAGAAAGTGGAAGTAATCGAGTGTGGTAGTGGATCTGCCTGCCAACAACTTGGCCATAGGGTTGGGCTCCCGCAATCAAGTCACAGTCTAGTGGACTGTGACTTGGCCATGGGGGGCCAGCCCTATGGCCAAGCCGTGTGAATGTGGCCAAACCTTTGGTGTGCCCATGGCTTAGCCAGAGGGCTGGGTCCCCGCGGCCAAGTCACAGTCCATTGGACTGTGACTTGTCCGTGGGGACCCAGTCCTCTGGCCAAGCCATTGGCATGCCCACGACTTGGCCACAGGGGTTGCCACATAAACTAAATTTTAATTTAAAAATAAAAATTAAATTTTAAATTACAAATTAAAATTTACAGTGAAAATTACCTGAAGCTCGACCCGCTGACCGCCCGCCAACACAACAGCCTGACCGCCCGCAGGAACGCCCGCCAACACGACCTCTACGCCAACCCAACACCCGTGCCAACACTTAGGAACACAGGAACACTCACAAATGCAGGAACGCAGGAATGCTCACAAATGCATGAACTATCACAAACACAGGAACGCTCACAAACGGAGGAACGCTCACAATCACTCACAAACACAGGAACGCTCACAAACGCAGGAACTATCACAAATGAAAAGAGCTTAGAAAAACATTACAATATTGATGTGTGGTTGATATATAAACGTTATTTTGGATGAAAGATATTCCGGCCGAAACATTCTTTCGACCGAAAGATTATTTGGTCGAACAATCTTTCGGCTGAAAGAATGTTTTGGTCGGAATATCTTTCGACCGAAAACATATTGCCGGATGGAAAAAATCCATCCGACTAAATTTTTACATGCAAATCGAGGGTGTCGTCACTGTACCGTTCGATTTGACGTTTCACTTTTCGGCCGAAAAGTAGTTCGGCTGAAAAAATTATCTTTCGGTCGAAAAATAATATTAGTTCGGCCGAAAAAACGTTTTTTGGAAATTTGGAGATCATATTGTCACGAAAGTGTTACCCACCTCCATGATTTCACCCTCCTCTACATTTAAAAGGATTTTTTATAAGCAGTGGGTATTGGGAGATTTCTTGTGCTAATGGATAAGATGCAGAATTCAAAGTTTGAAGTTGAAAAGTTCAGCGGTAAAAACAACTTTGACCTCTAGAAGCTCAAGATGCACGATCTGCTTGTGAAACAAGGCGTGGTGAAGGTGCTTTTGGGAAAATCAAAGCAACTCATGACCATAACAAATGATGACTGGGATGAGATGGATGCGAGAGCACTGAGTGCCATACGCCTGTGTTTGGCTGACGATGTTTTGTTCAATATTGTCTCGGAGAAGACAACAGTCGGTTTGTGGACGAAGTTGGAAAGTCTATATGTGACGAAATCCTTGACGAGCAGAATCTACTTGAAGAGACAACTGTACAATTTGCGGATGAAAGAAGGTACAAAAGTTGCTGACCATTTAAATGCTATCAATACCCTTATAATTCAATTGACTAGTATGAAAGTTAAATTTGAAGATGAGTATAAGGCTATTACACTATTGTGTTCATTGCTTGAGTCTTGGGATAATATAGTCACCTCTATTAGCTTTATCTCAACAAAATTTTTAGATTATGACTCTGTTGTGGGAGCTTTGTTGGTTGAGGAGATGAGGAGAAAATCAAGTAAAGAAACCTCAACTTCAGAGGTGATGTTGATCAGAGGTCGAACCACAGAGAAGAATGAGAGAAGTTCTTTCCGATCTAAGTCTAGACACAGAAAGAGTAAAGCAAAATGCTAGTACTATGGAAAAACATGACATCTCAAGAAATATTGCTGGAAGAGAAAGGAATATGAGGAAAACTCTACGAAGGAAGCAAATTTGGCTGTAACAAATTCAGGTATGATTGATCAAGTTTTTTCCATTTCTAATCATTTACAACATCAAGAAGAATGGCAGTTAGATTCTGGTGCCTCCCACCACATGTGCTCACATAGAAATTGGTTCATTTCTTACCAATCTGTTGATAAGGGTGTAGTGTTTATGAGAAATGGTATTCGCTGTAAAATTGTTGGGGTTGACAGTATTAGAATCAAGATGTTCAATGGTATTGTTAGGGAATTAACAGATGTTTGATATGTACCTTAGCTTAAATTAAATTTTATTTCATTAGGAGTGTTGGATTCTTGTGGATATACGTATACAGGTCAAGGTGGAGCTCTCACAGTGTCAAAAGGTAATTTAGTAGTGATGAAGGAAACAAAGGTTGATAACCTTTATAAGTTGGAAGGTAGTACCGAAGTAGCATCTGAAGTGACAGATGTATCTTCTTGTTTATGACAGAAGCATCAAGGTCATAAGAGCAAGACATAATTGCAAGTAATGGTAAGAGGTAAATCAGTTCCAGACTTAAAATCTTTGTTTCCGAATTCCTGCTTATTTTATATCTCTGCAAGTTATGATGATGGTATACAGGGATGTTGTGTGTGGGATCCTACTTCTCACAAGGTCATCATTGACATAGATATTGTATGTATGGAACAACCAAAAGGGTTGATTCAAGATCGCAACGATAAATTTGTTTGCATGTTAGATAATTCATTGTATGGTCTATTGGTACAGAGGAAAATATACAAGAGGTTTGAATCCTTCATAGAGAGTCATAATTTTTCAAAGGGTAGGAATGACTATACGGTTTATAATACATTTACAGTCTTGATGTTCTTTGTTGATGATATACTCGATGCAAGCCCAAGCATGGATAAAATCAGTAAGAAAATGACTCAGGTGGACAGGACAATTCAGATGAGGGATCAAGGATCAACAAAACAAATTAAGGGCATGAAAGTATATAGAGATGGTAATGGTAAGTTGTGGTTGGAGTTCAGTATGAACATTGTAAAACCAATTTTTATCCCTCTTGCTTTCCATTATAAGTTTTCTTCAAGCATAGGGCATGTCTATAAAGAAGAAAAGGTTATGTCTCGTGTAAGTTCAGTAGGAGGTCTGTTGTATGTGATGAAATGGTTAAGACCGGATGTTTCACATGATAATGATTTTGTCAAATACGTGACAGATTCAAGTGTTGCAGTGAAATGGGTGCTTCAGTGTTTGAGAAGCACAAATGTCATCTATAATGGTTACATTGAGATAGTCTGTGATAATTATAATGTATATTTTACAGGTGTCTTGGATAGAAGGAGATCTATCACTAAATATGTCTCACAACACAGTTGTGGAAGACATGTTGGAGGTGGAGTGACCCCCGAGGAAACCCAAACTCGTGCAAGTCACATAGGAAAGATAATGAAACCAATTTTATTAGAGAAGCTGCAGTGCTCCTTGGCTTCTCTTGGCTTGCAGAAAAGGTGATGAACAAAAGGAAGGAGCAAGGTATGAGGTTAATTGTTGTCAAGGTAGAGATTGTTGAGATTTGGTGACAACCAATTACAAAGAACAGATTTGGATCCTATTATTCTGCGTTGGTTACAACCAAATAGACCAAGTTAGAATATGGATAGGGATTGCATTTATTATTCAGTGTCTTGTAAATGTATATAAATACATGTAAGCCCGTAGAGGCAAAAACCGTGATCTGAATAATAAGACAACTGACAACTAATGCCTATGCTTGGTGGACGTAGCCCAACGTTTGGGTGAGCGACGTGAAATTCTTGTGTCTATTATCTGTGTGTGATTGTTAATTAGCTATGTGAATTGTGTTTTCCGCATTGACAATTCTATCTGAGCTAAGTGGAGATGAGATGTTTCTTTCTGTGATGAAAGAAATTATATATCAATATAATGGACAAATTTTCAATTTTTGGACAAAATCTGACCACTTAAATTATTTATTGGTGATAGGTTTTAGTAAATGTCTTGTACGTTTCCATTCCATTGGGCCATATTCGTCCACATGTCTATGTCTCTCCAAGTTAAATCCTTTCATACTTCATTCAAAATGGTCCATCTTATGATTTAATGTTTAAATAATGTCTATGTCTCTCCATGTTGAAGTCATTCCATACCTCGTTAAAAACAGAGCAGCGTTATGCTTCGATAAAATATGAACGTCCTTGCCTTGTTCCTTTCCCTCATAGGTTTCGCTGAGTTGGAAATTTTACTCGGATTGAGACGCTACAACGCAGTTGGAAATTTTACTGGAATTGAGACGCTACAACGCAGTTTCCTGGCACATGGAGAAAGCAAGTTTGAAGAAGATTGCCAAGCTCGCGTGGGTTACTATTATCCATGTTTACTGATGTTTACTGGTTTTAGTTGGGACCTGGTATTGGTCTTGTACATAGTTTGTAAAACCATGGAGTAAGTCAAGCCAATTTGTATCGGTCGTTCATGCTTCAAAGTTCAAGCTTGTGGGAGCCTATATAACTATATGCTTTTGAGCATAGAAGTGGGCTTATTAAAGTCTTGTGTCTTTCAAGAATAATTAAAACAAAATCGTAACAAAATCCTTCTATTTGAACAAGAGTAAAATCTATACAATTTTTTCAAAAATATTACTTTTAAAATGTAGAGTTTGAAAGTGTTTGCAAATTAAAAAGTCAAATAAAATTGTTTTATAAGAATAAAACTTGAGTAAATTTAATGATTAAAAATATATGTTTTTTCAAAAGTTCTTATACATCTATCTATAAAGCTGTCTAAATAAATAAACAATATTTTTCTTTTATAAATATCTATTTTCTTCTCTTTTTTCATATAACAATTAGTACGCATATATACATAACATAAAATTTGCTGGTGCATAGAATTCGAAGAGTCCATGGAAGTTGGAAGGTCAAATGCCTAGTGTATTTGGTTGCATCACAACGTTTCGTTTAATCTTCTGAAGTCGGCCGTTGTAGTCCATTGCATTGTATTATATTACTAAATTATGCGGTCTAATTTGATCCCTGCCTGAAATTGCAGGGTCTCATCTCCTCCACAATTCCAGGTTGTGGCGCCTTATAACATTCGCGGTGTTGGATATGACACAGCGAGCTTGGAATATGAAAACATTTATAGAATTTTAAGTTTTGAGGACATCTGTGAGCGCCATGACAAAGCTAAAGAAAAAGTTTCCAAGGTGGTCAATATCTCTCAAGCTGAGGCGAGTATTCTTTTGCGCCACTTCAAGTGGGATGTTGAAGACTGGACGTTTGAGAAATGGCTTGGAGGTTCGGAGAATGTGAGGATGGCTCTGGGGTTGTTGGTAAAGGAAGAGATTGAAGAAATCACTTCAAGTTATGAGAAGGCCAATTTAATTTAAAGTGTAGAAAATGTTCTGTTCAATACCTTAAGGAAAACATGGAGGCTCTCAGTTGTGGGCATCTCTTTTGTCATGTAGTTGTGGGCATCTCTTTTGTCATGTGTGTTAGAGAAATTATTGGGCAAAGATTGAGCTGAGAGGTCCATTCTACAGTCTAGTATTAAGTTGATGGGTTATTCTTCGCCTTAACCTTTTGCTCTAAAAAGGATTAAGGAAGAAGGGTTTGCTGAAAGTGCCTACCCAAGCCTAATATTTCTGAAGTCTAACTATTGTAGTTGTTTTCCAATCCAAGCCGTTATCATCATAGATCCAATTTATTGGGTTTGCATCTCCAAAAATTTGATCCCTTTAAACTTTAGTACAAGAAGTTAAAATGAGTCTATATTGATATAGAGAAAAACATATTGATATAGAGAAAAACATAAAGGATGCCTTGCATTACTTTGTCCAAGTGCAATGCTGTTGTTACTAAATGACATAATCAAGTATAAGATATATCTTGCGAGCTCATACGTTGAGCAAAACACCAAGGTTAAACGCTGTCCAGCTCCCGATTGTGAGTACTTTGCGGAGGTTGTTTTTCCAAGTAGGAAAGGGAATGGTCGATGCCTGGAGATTATTTGCAAATGCTCGCATAAGTATTGCTGGAACTGTCTAGAGAAATCCCATCGTCCAATTGATTGTGACAAAGCCAAAAATTGGCTTTCTAAGATTCGTAACGCCGAATCACAGAACCTGATTAATGACGCCTCATCAGAGAATTGGATACGTGAAAATACAAAGTGCTGTCCAAAGTGTCAACGGAGAATTGAGAAAAATTCAGGTTACATGCATATGACATGTTGGCCACCATGTAGGTTTGAATTCTGTTGGATTTTCCTTCGTGATTGGCATACACATTTCTTCTTGCAACGAATCTCGCAAGCAGTGAAGGTATAAGCAATCCCACTCTCATTTGATAAGGATACGTGCATTATCTTGTACACAATCTTTTCCAGATTCTTCACACAATAATACCAACTAATCTTAAAAAAAATTCACATACACAATAATACAAACTAATCTAAAAAAAAATCACATAATAATTAAATTAATAAAATTAATACTAATAAGAGTACATACATACCAAATATAGATAAGAGTTTTACATAGAAATATAGTTATTATGAAAATATAAATATTTTAACAATATTTAAAATTTTATTTCTATATATCTATAGCTACATAATTTATGAGTTGTGAGATTTACTAACTTGTGGGCCACAAAAACCACTTTGTATCCATTTTTGATTGATCAAAAAATTTTCACTTTAAGAAATTTGATATCACATTAAGAAGAAATTTGAAGATGAATCTAAGGTAGATTCATTTTCACCTCATTTATTAAGCATCCAAAGGAATTAAAAAAATATAAGTGAAAACTTCTTAATGTTTAAGGATTAGGGTGATTAGCATAAATCCATCTTAACCTGAGATTTATTAAGCACTCAAAGGGATAAAAAACCTAGGGGAACCTAGGTGAAAACCTCTTAATGCCTAAAGATTTAGGGTGAAGATGGATCTATGGATGGGTGCAAGATAATGATAGTCTTTCATGAAGTATTAGTGGCAATGCAAACATGTAAAACAACTTTGAGGGATTACTCAAGGTACTTTCACAATTAGTTTGAATATGGTATAAAGTTTTTGTTTATATAATTTGAGTATAAATATGTGAAATTTAAGTTTTTCTAATAGTGGTATGTTATTTTTCAAGCAAAATATAATGCATATGTTTCTATGAGTGTAAGTGTTAGTACCTTAACAATGAAATTTCCCTAAATAAATTTGTAGAATTGTAGAGAACACATTCTTCTAGTGAAGGGTATTTTTTTCAAATTTTATAGTGTTACTTTTTTTTTTTTTTAATTATGAAAGTCATTATATCCTTGAAATTACAAAGCCTTGCGTTAGTGGGGTACAAAGGTATTAACATTATCAAACATCCTTTTTAGATTGTAGTTCTGAGTATGTTCTAGTGTGATATATAACTTATTTTATTTAATAAAAAATGAACAATAATTATATTAAAAAGGTTGTGTCAAAGAAAACAACAATCTTACAAGGAAAAGAAAAAAGGCTCGAAGACTATGCATATTTATAAAACTAAAATAACTAAAATAGTAAGGTTTGGTGTTTTCTCCATTTTGGAATCTCGAGTATCTAAACGTATTACATATTTGACAAAGTGTTCAAGAGGCCACAAAATATTAAAGAACATTTACTGATGAGAGGATGCTAATTCTTGGATTTTTGATGCCCTGGACAATATAAGGGGCCTTTCCTATATATCCATTGGGGTTGTAGCACGATCTTTGTTTCCATTGACTGTATTACCATCACCAGGGGAGACAAAACCATGATTAGTTGAAGATGAAGCAGAGTGTCGAGGAAAGACCAGAGCATTCATGCACAAGATTTCTTCTTCCATTTCATCTATTTGCCTCGACAGAGTTGCCAAGGCCTCTTCAAATTCCTAGAAATTGGTTGAGAGCGACTGGAGTGTTGAGGAGTTGGCTTGGGATATTTCTTCATGGCACCTAAGCATCCTTTTGAAATCATTCCAAGAATCCATCTTTGCTCACTAAAAAAATAAACCAAAAAACCTCCATTAGCCAAAGCGTTGAAAACCCTAAACGAAAGACGCGAGGGAAGGGGGGAAACACTATGAAAACAAACCATGTGAAACAAAAGAAAAGAATTATCAAGACCTGGAGCAAAATGTTGCAGAATGAGGATAAAAGCGAAAGACGAAACCAAAATTGGGTAGGGACCATGAACTAAAGACATCGACAATACTTCATAGACTAGTGGGAGGAGACCCCTAAAGAGAACACCACAGTCAGACCAACAACCATCCACAAGATGAACCCCACCCAAAAACTAGGGCAAAATAAACCATTGTTGAAGGAAACATTTCCCATAAGAAGTCAAGGATACACGAAACATAGTGAATGCTCGCTTGAGGTTCATTAAAAACCATATGTGTGACGAGACTTACCTATCGATGAGACACTTCATATGCATGCACATGGATAAAGAGGGTGAAAAAACTTAAGGGATAGACACATACCCCCCGACCCCATTTACAATAGTATGCCCACCTTCAAGTTTAGCTCCTAGCTTGGTCATTTGGTTGGTTAGGGAGTTTAAATCCATTTTGATATGATAAACCCTAACTCATACGAAATCGTGGATAAGAGACTGGATACAAGCAATGAAACTATTAAAGACATTGATTCTATCCTATCTCTTCTTAATAATCACCCAGATGACCATCATCGAGTCCCCAAGCACTAAGCGATTGATAATATTCCTCTCCCAAGTCGCTAAACAAAGTCCTTTAAAGAGGGAATAAGATTTAGTGACATTGTTTTTTGCTTTCCAAGGCCCCAACATACGAAACTAAAGAATTTCCTCCGAGATCGATATGACTCCCACTCGCTCCTACCACCCTAGTGTATAACTTATTTTAAAAATGATTAATCTAATGAAAAAATATAGAAAAGATTAAAAGAGCTATGTATTTTAGGATTCTGATTTATGTCAAGACAAAAATAAATTAAAAATAGTAAACACAATTAATTTAGAAAAAAATTGTATTTGGATTTTGTATAGTCTACTTTATATGTCTCTATAGTTTCATCAATGACGATTTTGTGTAGCTTATAGAAAAATATTAAAAATAAATATATTGAAAGGTATTAAAAAAAATCAAGGTTTTAATGTATTTTCAACCCAAACCGCTAGGTTTTTCATCCTGAACCTAAATTTGAGGCAATCGAATCAATAAACATATATGTTAGAATTGTCACTCCCACCTGAAAAAAATTGAAATAAAAAGAATGTGCGCACACATTATTTGGAAGGACTGTGCATTATTACTAACACAACATGCTTGTGAAGAGAACCCCTATGAACCCCCCAAAAAGTTTGGTCCCACCCCCGAACCTCAAATAAGCCCCCCCCCCCTCGACATGCTCGATGCAATGAAAATCACGTGTATCATTTGAAATACCTTGGGACTCATACCAACTAATCCAAACCACCTAGTGCCATTCACATCTCCAACCATAGGCAAGGCCATGAAAAACACCTTGAACTCATGTATCCAGGGCCACAAACAACACCTTGAACTCACATGAAATATTCAACCATGAACAACACCTTGAACCCACACACAAGACCTCCCAAGTGTATCATTTACCACATAGTGGGAATATTATCACCATTAGGGTTTTTGGAGAAGTTGTTATCGATTTGAAGACTTGCACCAAGGTCAAGTGGTGAAACTTTCTCATTAGGCCCAAAATATAGCTTGTAGGGATAAAAATCCATCAGTGAGTCCTCAAACCATCATAGATGATCTTTTCATGGGATATTTTTCCTTTGACTTACAATATGGAAACCATTAGAAGGTTTCAAGAACCAATTATGGGTTGTGGGGCATTATAAATGGTCAAGGGAGGAAAATAAGCATTAGGACCTAAAGTGATATTCTAAGCATCCAAATACAAATCCTAGTTGGGATATGGTGATATGGATTAGATCATTAAATTATTTATCATCTATCTCAATTCTTTCAAAGTGGAAAAAATTGGAGGAATCAACTTGCAAGGTCATTTTAGTGGCATATCCGAGTTTGGAAAATTTGGGTCTTGAACATTCTGAATCCATTTTGAGGTATTAAATGGATTTTTCTAGGGCTTTGATGTTTGAAACTTGTACACACCCTCTTGATGGTGTTCTACACTCCAATACCTTTCCAATAGTGTAGATTGTGCATTAATTAGAGTTTGTATGCAACATTTATGCCTCCTGCATTAAGTTGACCTATTGTGTTGATCACCATGGTATGAGAGAATGCCACATTAGCCCCCATTACTCATGCATATGGGGCTATCCATGTGAGAAATTTCAAGAAGATTATATAAGGTCCAAAAACTTATCACAATTGAGGGTTGAGGAAGTAAAAAACCTACCCCTAGATGGCTATCAGGCTATGTTAAATACCGGGTCACTAAGAGGAGACGGGGTTCCATTCTATGTTATTGTATTTTGTTCCACAATAGAACATAACAACTAGGAGTGGGTAATTAGAGAGCATAAAAGAGGGGTTAATGTTCTATAGTAGCCTAATAGGCCATAGGTCTTAGGTAAATCCATAGTGAGTCTAATACCCCTAGGAAAAACCCCAATTGTAAATGTACATATGCATTATATGCTTGTGAGACAACATGTTTTAGGCTAGAGTGCCTTTGTATATATATATATATATATTAAGCTGGAGATCCTAGATGCTAAAGGCCAACGAGTCTATCATTGTAATAGGTTATCATTTATATTATTAATAAATACATCACTTCTCTAGACCAAGTTAGATGAAAGAGTATGGGGGACTAGGACTCCACGAGAGGGAAAGGGGGATAAGGGTCTAGGAAGAGGGGACAAGTCAAGGAGGCTTAAGCCAGGGAATATTATATTATAATATTATTCCTAAAGTCAAAATTCATGTGATATAATTTTATCTTAAGTTCCTAAAGGTTGGGAACAAATAACCAAGTGGATTCAAAGCTAGTTCTTAAGGTGACAAGTTTCAAGTCAAGAGCATGCAAATATATTGTTGGGAATTAGCATAATTCTCATTCATAATTTTATAAGAATTGTTTCAAAATATTATTTAATGATTTTATAATAATGATAACGAATAGTACAATTAGGTAACTTACCTTCAAGTGATGCTAGATCACTTTCATCCACCTGAATGCGTTTAGGAAATATTTTCTGAACATTGCTCAATATATGTATGGACGATGAACCCCTATTCTAGCACTCTTGACCTCCCTGATGTGGAGTTAAAAACATTGCAATTCTTTCCCCTTCAATCACTGGAATATCTATTCTAGGAGTAGAGTGGACATGCCCATGACTAGTTTCTGAAATTTTTGACTGTCCAACAAGAGGTTGCACCACATGAACTTCTTCACCATAATGTTGTACACCAATTCCCTCTCTAATTTCATCTATTGTATAATCATTTCCAAACAAATCCTCCATCATTTATTCATTCGCAACATCTTTTCTTGATGAGAGACTGATTGGATTGGTATCCACTAAACTCCCGCGCTTTGCTTGTGGTGATGGAGGAGAAACAAAAACAACATCTATTCTGCTAGAAATTGGAAATCCCTCTTCTGAAAGCCTACGATTTGACATACGTAACTTTTCCTTTTCTCTTTCTTCTAAATTTTCAATGGGTATTTCTTTCATCAAGGAATTTCTATCTTGATTTTTTCGATTCCCCATGTTTAAAGACAAAAATTGGCTTTCAATCACCCCACCACAAATTTATCTTGGTATTAAACAAGAAGACACAACTAACAATTCCAATTCCAAGTGGACAAATTTGTCTTGGTATTACAAAAGAAGAAACAACTAACAATTCCAATTCCAATTGGATAAATTTGTCTTGGTATTACTCAAGAAGACACAACTAACAATTCCAATTCCAATTGGACAAATTTGTCTTGGTATTACACAAAAAGACACAACTAACAATTCCAATTAGACAAATTTGACTTGGTATTACACAAGAAGACGCAACTAACAATTCCAATTTGGAATGGACAAATTTGTCTTGCTATAACACAAGAAGATACAACTAACAATTCCAATTGGACAAATTTGTCTTGCTATTAAAAAAGAAGACAAAACCAACAATTACAATTCCACTTGGACAAGTTTGTATTCCAATTCTTCCCACAATTGTCTTGCAATAGCACAAAATTGTTTATGAATTAAAAAAACAAGAAAAAAAGACCAAAAACCTATATGTTCTTTCTATTTTGCGTGCAAATGTTGGGCTTGTTCGAGATTTTGAGATAAATTAGGTTGAGGAGTTGACACATAAAACTACCTAGTAGGAACGCGCACACACTAAAGTGTGTCTACCTTCTAGGAACACACATCGTTCATGTTGGGAAGGGATGAGCACCCAACCTCAAGGATTTCAAGTCACAAGAGTGTGTGCATGCTCTTAATGCAACTTGTATAGTGTTTATTGTAGACCAAACATCTTTATGAATAAATGTGTGTAGGGGTTTGGGGACAACTAGGACCTAAGGGATTATGATTGAAATTGTTTTGAAGCATA
>ML837569.1:45151-59681 GCA_009831015.1 Picea engelmannii | reverse complement strand
AATATCCTTTGATCGGTTCTCATACTTCGATTGATTATATAACTTGGTTTTATTGAAGACATTTAGCCTTTGGGTTTGCATTTTATGACTTGCCTAATGCATAGGGGTTATGATTTATTTTTGTTTTTATATATATGATATAATCCTTATGCTAATCTTTTCATGACTTATTGGATTTTTGAAGTTGTTTGCCGGATAATCCGGCAAACAACTTCAAAAATACTCACCACAGAAATCTAAAAACGACTTATTGGATTGCAACTATATGAATTCGTTTGGCACTTTGATTAAACTTTTGATTATATACATTGGCGCATGTTTTGATTTACATGTCGTATTTTTAAATGATATGGTATAACTTGCATGCATTGGTATGTACATTTGATTTCATTGGTTATATACATGGCTTAATGGTTTAACTATAATTATGGAGTGAACAACTATGAAATTTGGCGGTTGTACTTGGATAATGAATAATATGCATGGCAGTCTCCACCACCTTCGCATGCTCTCATTAATGCTTACCCCTTTTGTGCGTTCATTGCGGTTGATTCGGGTAGCTCTGTTACTGTGTGTTGATGAATTCAAACCCTTCTCTTACCATGCATTCAGCTCCATGGCACCAGTCGTGTGAGTTGAACCCAATGGAAAACAGGCCCTGTTAATGTTTTGCCCGCCAAGATTTGGCAGACAGTGGATGGCTTACCTTCGTGGAACGTTTTGAGGGTTTTAACCTTTGTGTAGCTCGACAGTTTTCCATGACCTTCGATGGCTGTCGAGCCAAGGTAGGCGATGTACAGTTAGATATTGATGAACAGTTCATCAGCTCAGCCACAAGGTTATCTACCTCTGGACAACGTTGGTTTAAGAATTGCAAGGTCGAGGAATTTTCGTGGACATTGTTGTTTCAATCGTGCAAAATCACCTCCTGTGATAGAGGTATGCCCGTAACTATACTTAAACAACGTTGGCACGATTTATTGATGATAATCAAGCAGTTTGTGACCTGCGAAGGTCGATACGGACTTGTGTTCCTCCACCACCTGCATTTGCTTATGGTTTTTATGGGATACTCTCTCAATATGCCCTATTATTTGCATCGTAGCCTGTTTAAAATGTCAAAGAAGTACAAAAGACACCAGGCTGACAGTAGCCTTTTTCATTATGGGCTTGTTAAGCTTATCGTTGTCTGTCATTTGAGTCTGCACGGGGATAGTTGGAGCAATTTCATTGCTTGGAATGGTTTTGAGGATCCGAAACCTACACAGGTTGACAAACCTATGGTGAGTGAGGTCAAGGTTGTAACCCCAGTTCCCTACCATGTCCTTATACCTAAACCCTCGGCTGACCCTCCTATCGACTTACCCCACACTGTGACTAAGAGTGTTGAGACTGTTAATCCTATGAGCAAAAATCCCAAGGCTAACCTCACTGCAAATGTTAAAGGGAAAAGGAATGCACATTTGATTTCACGGATGACAAGGAACAAGCTAAAACCCCCATGTTGAGCCAAACCCTATCGTTTTGAGTGAGGACTCTGATTTGGAAATGGAGCGTTTCTTGGCTAGCCAATACCCCTATTCGCCAGGTTTGTGTGTCGAACCCTCATATGATTTTGTATCAAACCTACCCCCCTTCCTAAAGGACAATCCTAACTACCCTGGTATTGAGTTGCCTTGTGAAACCCCCGCTCATTTGCCCAAACCCTCGCCTGCTCTGTCTAAACCCACAATGTCACCCTGTGATCAATGCAATTCATCGTTAGAGCGATATTATAATGATGTTCCGATACTGCAGTCAAAGATTCAGTCACTAGAAGACCAGATTGCAATCCTAACTAGTCAAAAGGCTAAGCTCCAAACGAGAGATAAAAAGAAAAAGACAACCGGCTCCATCCTATTTAAAAATGTGGAATCATCCACGGTTGTTGTAAACTCAAAGCTGGTATAAGCAAGCAGCCCCGTAAACTTGATGTCATCTTGTAAATAATCTAGGTTGTTATAATGTTTTTAAACAGTTATGTTCACACCTTGAATGGCTCTGTTATATTGTGTGCATTCTATATATATCTTTTCTTTGAATAGAAACAAATTTTGATTCGATACACGATTTGATTAATCCCAGTTTAGAAATTAATGGATTTTGATTGGATTTGAGTAATCTTCGTTTAAATTTGATTGATTGGTTTGCCTTGTTAAGGTGAAAAAATTAATAGTTTGGTTTGTATCATGCTCAGATTTGATTTGGTTATGATCCATGTGCTATAGTTAATAAACGGTTTGATTAAGTTTGGTTGTTATGATTTTGCTCGGATCCAATTTCATTGTCATTGGTATGCTATGACCGGTAAACGTTTTCGTGAAGATATTTGTTACGATGTTGTGTCGTGTGATTTTCTATATTTGATTGATTCCAAGTTAAGGGGAATGACTCTGTTTTGAAAACAATACACTCAGATAACATTCGCGCCCGAATTGGAGACGAATCTGAATCATAACAATTGTGTGAAAATCCTTAGCTAAATCGATTTGTTTTTGTTCTAAATTGGCAAGTTCGTTTTATGAATCGGGTCCAGGTTCTAATTAATACTCTGTATTTTAGATTTGTGAAATGAATTGGTCAAAATCTGTTACGATTCGTTTGATTGAAACAATTGTGATCAAAATTAATCGATCATGTATGTTGACTGTGCAAGGATCAACGATCGAAATCTATGACAAATTTTGTTTGATTGATCCTGTTACGATTTTGGTTATGTGTTAGTTTTGGTTTGAATTCGTTGATAGCCTAAATTGTTTTTCTATACAGTTATCATGATAATCCTATTCAATGCGATGATTTCTCCCATTGATGAGACAAGTATAACGAAGTTTTTGCGATTTGTTATGTTTTCAATTGAATATCAAAACGATCTCATTCGATTTGCTGAGAAACGATTATGATTTCATTTACCCGACTTGTAACAATAATCGAAACAAAGTATTTCTATCTTTGTATTCGATTAAATGATTTGAATTTTTTTTGCTATATTGTTACAGCTATAACGAGTGGAAAATATTTTTGTTGGATTGGATCATATCACATACGATATGTTTTTCAAATTGAATATGAAACAATCTTATTACTGTTCGATTATGGCTATGAAGACCCGATTTTGTGGTAATAGAAGAACAGAGTATTCCTATCTCTGCGTTCGGTTGAATCATTTTTTATCATGTTTAATGTTGAATGATAAAATCATTTTGATTTGTTTTCAAGTGATCATTGGAAGATAATTGGATTTAATTCTTTTTAAAGATTTTGAATCGATTATGATGCTGATTCTGTATCTCATTTTGACTAGCTACAAAATAAGATGATTCTGTAGCTAGTCTATAGAATTTAATTTTTATATTTTATTGATAAATGAGTCTTCTAACTTGTCTATTTTGGATCCTTTTCAGGTGAACTCGGATTGCATGGGATTTGATGGACAGTTTAGAGGATTTTTGGATGATTTATTTTCATTTTAGTTTCCTAGTTTAGTTGATCTTGGGAATATTTTCCCAGATTATGTAAACAGTTTGATACTCTCCACAGGGAGGTTTTACCCTGTGGAAAGACTTATAAATACTTATTATTTTTGTAATAACACCATCCTCATTCATGGGAGAACAAGGATATGGAATTTTAATACAGACTGAGACAAAAATTGATGTTCTGTTACAACTTTAGCTTTCACAATATCAATCTTTTGTTTCATGTTTATGTGTATTAATTTGCATTTGGTTAATGACTACTTTAGCTATCTTAGTCTTTTGCAAATGATATGATTTAATCAATATAATCCATATATGATTTCTTCCAGTGTTTAAAAAACATAGCAATTGCTTGATTCAGTTTGTGAATGACAGATTTCTCTTCTTCATAAGTTGAATTATTGAGTATAAGTTTTTGCATAACAGGTTTCCCTTATTGCAGAGATTTATAAATCATAGAATTGTTATGATTTTTTATGTCTTGTTTGCCCTGTAAAGAAACTCCAAGAGCATTGCAGCTCTCGTTTAAGAGAAGCTTCTGGATTATCCAGTGGGGGTTTCCTTCCTCCGACCAGCTTCGAAGTCATCATACACAGGACAAATTTGGAGTGTTTCCAGGTCAGTTTGTCATTTGTTTGTTTAGTATATTTATTTGTAGTTTAGTTTAGATATAAGTTTAGTTAGA
This sequence comes from Picea engelmannii, assembly GCA_009831015.1. Taxonomy (NCBI): domain Eukaryota; kingdom Viridiplantae; phylum Streptophyta; class Pinopsida; order Pinales; family Pinaceae; genus Picea; species Picea engelmannii. The sequence goes on along the minus strand of ML837569.1, from coordinate 55,478 downwards.
TATATGTGTAGAATTAGTATATTAGATTGTTTAATTACAGTAAGTTTTATTTCTTATTTATAAAATCAAAAAGTCAAAAAAGAAATACCTTTCTCTATCTTAGGGCAGATTGCAAATGAGTTTTCCAGGTTTTATTTAAATCCGTATTTTGTGAATATTGTATATTTTGTAGATAAGTTATATTTTAGATAGTAGTTAGTATAGTATTAGTTAGTAGTTTATATCTATAGATAGTAGATTGGTTAGTTTGTTTTAATAATTAGTTTTAATTAGATTAGTTAGATTAGTTAGTTTGTTTTAATAGTTAGTTTTAATTAGATTAGTTAGATTAGTTAGTTTTATTTATTAGTTAGTATTTTAGTTATTGTTAGATTAGTTTAGTTTGTTTTTAGTTAATTAGTTTTATTTGTTTTAGTTATATTAGTTAGTTTAGATTAGTTTTCTCTTTGGTTTTCCTAGGACCTTAGATCGGCCAACAGAGCCGCTAAACCCATCAGGGTGGTACATTCCAAACAGCTTGGGTTATTAGACAACCCCAGACCGGCTCCACTCTCTCAGTTGACGGACGGTCAATTTCTCCCGTTAACACATCGCACCCACAACCCTACACCATTGGATGGCTTCGCCAAGGAAGTGATCTCCGCATCAACCAACAGTGTCGACTATCGTATGACATCAAGCCCTTCAAAGACTAGGTATTATGTGATGTTGCTACTCTCGAAGTTTGTGATGTTCTTTTGGGCCAACCTTATATATGGAAACATCATGTTGTATATGAGTCTAGGCCTCGTAGTGTTGTTATTACTTTGAACAAGAAATTGTATAGGATACCTGAGGCAGTCCCACCTAGTGTTATTTCATTGATCTCTGCTAAGAAATGTAGGAAAGTCATCTCTCAAATGGGGAAGTTTGTCTTCTTTGTGATTTGCTCTCAGAATAAGAGAAATATCACAGCCACATCCAGGGTCTCTGTGGCCAAACTCTCCAAACAACAGAAGCAAGTAGATGAGGTCATGGAAGAATACTCGGATATCTTCTCCTCACTTACAGGGGTACCTCTACACTGCCAGATCAAGCAACCCATCGATCTGACCCCCGACGCACTGCTTCCCAATGGGCCACTCTATCGTCACTTTTTGTTAGAGAATGAGGAGATAAAGTGACAGATCCAAGAACTGCTCCACAAGGGGCACATCCATCCCATCTCATCACCTTGCAGGAGCCCAATCATGCTAGTACAGAAGAAATATGGAACCTGTTGACCCTGTATTGATTACCGGTCTCTGAATAAAATCACAGTTAAGAACCGGTACTTGATTCCCTGAATCGAAAACCTCCTTGATCAACTCACGGGGGAAAAATACTTCAGTAAGATTGATCTGAAGTCTGGCTACCACCAGGTCCTGATAGAATAGGTAGATATATGGAAGACTACCTTCAAGTCAAAGGAAGGCCTTTTTGAATGGTTGGTCATGCCCTTTGGTTTGACAAATTCACCAGCCACTTTCATGAGGATGATGGATGATATCCTACAACCATTCACCAATAATTTTGTAGTGGTGTATCTGGATGACATTCTAATTTACAGCAAGACATGGGACGAACACTTGCAACATATTCAGCAGGTTCTGCACACCCTGCGGCAACACAAGCTATACGCCAAATTGGAAAAATTCTCCTTCAGCATGGATAGGGTCCATTACCTAGGATACATCATTGATCAGCATGGCATACATGTGAATCCATCCAATATCCAAGTCATCCGTGACTGGCCAGCCCCAACAACACTCACTGAGCATCGAATCTTCTTGGACCTTGCCAATCTCTACCGCAGGTTCGTGTTGGGATTCTCCCATATTGCATGGGCCCTTATCCAAATAAACAGGGGTGGTGGTAAGGCGAAATTTTCATGGGGCTGGCCCCAACAACAAGTGTTCGAGCTCAACCCCAGTACTTTCACTACTAGACCTGCAACATCCCTTTGAAATTGAGACAGATGCTTTAGACTATGTGTTGGCATGGGGGCAGACCCAGGATTCAACGCTCAAGAGCGCACCAACAAAATCCTAACTACCGACCCTTTCGGAAACACCTGTGAAGCATACAAAGTCTCACCTAAGGTAGAGGCAGGGGTGGTTGCAGGACTCAGATGTCTGCAACCTTAGCTGGGACACATATATGTGATTATCTTGCTTACATCCTTAACATCAGTTAGTCCTCAACATACATTCATTAATACACTTCGCAGAAAGCATAGAGAACCACAATAATTACTCAGATATTGCACTTAGAAATGATAAACATGTTATACTTAATAGATTAAGAACTTAGCATCTTATGTATCATATCTAGCATGCATTCATATCTCATAAGCACAAAGCATCAATAGATCTATCTAAACATATAAGATCATTTAGAAAGAGAGGGTCAAACACATCAATACAATACATAGAGTTACCATGGTTCACCCCCACCCTAGCGCTATGTCCACAAAGTCTTCTTATGATATTATCTTCTGTAAACCGAGTTAAAAAACAAAGCCTTCATGATCCTACCCCACCTAGGACAAGAGATCTGAGCAACTCGCTAGATCCTCTTTCCCCGGGTATATCCAATCACTAAGTCTTCCCTTGACCGGTGCACTCAACACTTACAATACTTATAGTAGGCACAAAGCTCTTACAGTCACACAGATGTCTGATCACATCATCTACTTTATGCACTAATCCATTCACTTTACATCACACACCCCCCTTTTCATACGCATCTCCTACCCTTCTATTTATACATACAAAAGGCCTAAATAATGGTCGATATCCCTTTCCCATTACAATATTCCCCAAAAGACCAAAAAGCCAAAAATACCTAAAAAGGGCTGGAGATCCTGTGATCCCCTCTTTTCCATGTGATCCTTCTTCGACTGGATGTCGGAGTACCAAAAAGGGTCAAATATGACCAAGTATTCCTCAAAACTTGGTCAAGATCCAACAGACCCCAAAAACGCACCTGTGACTTGTCTCGAGTCACTCAGGTCTGACCAGTTCCGCTTTGAGTGCCTTGAGCTTGGCTCGAGCTACTTCGACTTGCTACTTTGCGATTTCCTCCTGCTTGATGAACTTCTGGATGAGTGTGTTATTGACTGGTCCTTCTAGGAATTTCTTTAGTGTAATCACGACCTGTTGTAGCTCTGTCCCTTGGTTTTGAATCCCTAAAAATAAATGACATGCCTTATCCTGCAAAGGTTGAAGTTGTTGCGTGACTTCCATAACCTTGCTCTGGATCATGTGGATCTATTGTTGTGTGACACATTGCTCGTGGGATCGCTTCATTTTCTTTATAGTTGATAGGGCCTTCAACTGCATCTGAAGTCTATCTACATGTTTCTTCGCCTCCTGGAGTTGCGACTCCAGTTTATGTAATTCCAGGTACTTGGTCATGTTCTCATGTATCTGTTCACTTCTGGTACTTAGTTGTTTGCATTCTTCAGTGATTTCTTTAATCATTTATACTGTATCTCGAGAAGTTATTTCTCGTTGGTCGCACTCTTCTTGTGGGGTACTTGGGATGATCTAAAGTTGTAAGTCCATGAATCTTTATTGCAGTTGCTAAATAACTTCAACAAGCTTCATCACTTGACGATCTAAGGGTTCTTTGGCCTTTTGTTCTAAGCCGGTCATAGAGAGAAATGCTCTATTGACATCTTCTTCAACTCCAATCTGCTTCGTGAGAAGATGCTCCTTCTCCTTTTGGATTTTTTCTCTGTCTCTATCAAATTTCTCATGGATGGCCTCCTTCTCTTACTGTGCACTTGGCACTTCTCTATGATTTCCTCCCGTTCTTACTTTAGGGCCTAGGTGGCCTATGCTATTACTACTTCCACTTTCCGAAGGCATACTTCGACTATGTTGGCAATCCTGCAGAGTTGAATATATTCATCTCCTGCTTCTCTTGTTTTTCCTGGCATGGGCGCAATGGAGACTATGTGGTTATACTAAAGTTCTCACTGCACTCCTTGGATCTCAACTTCAATTCTGTCGTACATCGTCTATTTCTTGGCCTCCTACTTTTCTGTAGTTTCTTTCCTTAGCTTCATTCAAAGTTGCAAGGAGAAAGTTGAAGTCATCGTGGTTGAGCATGGTCTTCATCTTGGTCATGGTTGCTTTTGCTTTATTCTTAGAGGAAGACTTCAAAGGTGACCCTTTTCTCTTCTTTGGAGATTTGACTTCTTCTTCTAGTTGTTGTTCGACTTCCTCTAGGTCATCGTTGTTACCTTCTTGATCGGGTGTGACATAAGTTGTCTTTACAGAGTAGCTATCTACATCCTGAACCTCTTCAGTTTTCTTTGTTTCCTTTATCTTCGTTGTATTCTTCATTTTACTAGGCCCAAGTGTGTCCTGCGCAGCTTCTGGGATATCAATATCTGAAATGTCCACTGGATCTTCTGGAACAAGGAGGTCTGTCAACCATTCCTTAGTGATTTATTCTAGGTCTTCTTCGGTCAGCTTATAATAGGACTGAAGTTGTTGTTCGTGTTCATCAGCACGTGGAGTTAGGTATATAAAGTGGCAGTCTGTGATAAACTTTTTCAAAGGCCAGAGCCTTTGTAAAGTGTTCAGTGTTATGCGAGGTTCACCCCCTATTCCTTCTTTCAGTTGGTTACAGTATCTGTGAAAAATGGAATTTGATTGCCACTGCTTTCTCATGTTCATTGAGTACCATAAGGTACTGAACTTCGCAACTAATGGTTCGAATGGGTCAAGGTTGGGGAAGGTTGTGCCTTCTGGTAGCTCCCATGCAGCAAAGGTGATCAATATTAGCAGCCAACTAAAGTGGAATTCATGCCCCTAGTCCTGGGCTTCTCTAGAGTCAATTTCTAGCTGATTGACCAAATATTTTTCCCAATTCATTCGTAGTCCCTCCACGCACTTCCCTGCGAGGTCAACTACAAAGCCATATACTTATGTTGGTCTATTCTTACGTACCATCTTCCCTGCTATCGAATGACATGCGAGCCACACTACGCTACTCTCGATAGAGGCTACCTTGTAACCTCGTGCACCTTTTTCAACATTTCCATAAGCCTCTTTAATATTTTGTCAAAGAGCGTGGTCTACGGTCTTTCCAGGGTAGTACTCATGGGGATCAAGGCCCTTCATGCTAATCTCGGTAATCCTATTGATCAATGCTAGATCAACAATTATGCGATGATTTAACCACAGGTTTCCTCCATGGTAACTTGCTAGTAGCAATTTCACACAAGTTGTCACCTCCTGATGTCTGCCGAAGTGCGGTATTTTCATAACATTGAGCAGAGTAGACTGTGCAAGGTTCATCATCCATTACTAAGGGACAATATTCAAGTTGCGGCCCTTATTCCTCTTTAAGTACTTAGATGGTGCGAGCATGCTATAGGATTTACGGTCTCCTAGGTTGAAGTCGCAAAACTTCAACGTTGTAACCTTGTCTTGATTTGTTCGATAGGTGTGAACTCCTTTCGGTAGATATGCAAGGAATAAGGTGTATTCAAAGTCTCTAGGGACACTGTCCCTGTTAATCTCACCACTTAGAGGGGGAATGTAAGTTGGTAGGATGGTTGGCAGTAAATTCACGTTGGATGCATCGTCCCTATGCTTAGTTCCCAATTCTGCGTCGGCTCGCGATGTTCCATCTTGAGTAGTCAATGGGTAGGCTGCCACACCTCTCGATGATGAGGCTTGGACTCCAGTGGACATCCCTCTTTCTGACATGACTCTTTCTATCCTTAAGCTAGAAATTAATTCTCTCATCGATTCTTCTACTGTGCTAAGCTCGTCATACATGTAAACTCAGGATCACTTTCTTGGGTTTTCAATGTAGTGTCGGTACCATAATCAGATAGAGAATAAAATTGGATTAATCATTGTTTCATAACGTGGGTATTCTGTAAGCTCAAGTTCTCAATTGGAAAAAGTGTCTTCCGGGCATGGTGCGACATAATAAGTAAGTAACTCTGGAACATACTACTTGCAATGGATATGAAGCTTCCATTAACTCCGTTCTATCCATTCTAGTGCTATCCAGTGGTTTAGTGGTAACCCATAACTATTTTTTGATCTGTTCGGAGCAACGGTCGATCGGGTATATCGGTTCCAACAACTATATTTCTTCATCATGGCGAAGTACCTTATGTCGTTGTCCTGATATCTCGATGAAGCTCCAATTCTTCAATTCTTCTTGCTACGAAGTGTCCTCTAGAACCTCTTGTAACCTCACAGTATTAGCCCTTTTCTTTTTTAACTTCCTAGCCTTCTTCCCAGTGATCTTCGTCTTAGTAATGCTTTTACCATTCTAATGTTTATCTTCTATGGTCTTAGTTACTTCGCATTGTTGAAAGTATTTCCTAGGGTTCCTTGATAATACTTCTTCTGTATAAAAAATAGGTAACTCGATGTTCTGTGGATCCTCAAGTGTTCTCTTAGCTTCGACATCGGAGTTTCTAATATTGAATATCTGCAATCTTCTCTTCTTTTCTTCAATCAAGTGCACGATCCTTCGAGTCATAAAGTCTTTTAACTCTTGCTTCTTCTGTTCCAAAACTTTTCCTTCTTCTTTTCATATGGCTTGTTCTCTATCAATCCAAGGTTTCCCTATGAGCATGGTAAACGCAGCATTGTCTTCAACAAATTTAATGATCTCAAATTATTCCTCTGTCGAAGTTCCATTGACATTCATAGGTATCCAGGCAAGCCTTCAACATAGGTTTACTAGCTTTCCTCTGAAGAAACTTGTTCCTCCTAGGGAAGGGATCATGGAAGGCTTTCCTATATCTTCCCAAGTTCTTTCTGGAATAATGTTCTGATCTAAAAATGAAGAAGACTTGAAAAACTTGAGAATTATTGCAAGTAAATGTTATGTGTTTAAAGCAAATGGATCAGTTTGCAACACATAAATTAAAGGATTACTTATGAAAATGTACATATAGACAATAGCATAATCATTGAACATAAGCACATAAGCACAACAATTTGATAAAGGAGTTCACCCCTCTCTTGGGCTACATCTCCTGGTCCAGCTTCCAATGGATCATTATTATTAATTGCTCAAAGTGCTCAAAAACATGTCTTACAATGCTCAAAATGACAAATTGACTGCTCCAATGGCTTCAGAGTGTCCCAAAACCCCTGTCTGGGCTCTTTCGGCACCTCAATCGATCGAAAAACGAAGAAGTTAGGCCTCCTGGAAGTCTCCCTCTTCAAGCTTGTTGTCTCTACATCTACAAAATGCACCCTTGTTGTTTGAACCTGGCTCACACGCAATTTAAAGCGTGAAAAACTAGCACCGAGTGCAACCGCGCCAACGGTGCAAACTGTAGGACAGTTAAGGGTGCGCCAACCCCTAACCGCCTAGGCACCTGGGCGTATGGGTCATAGAACCGTGCGCTAAAATAAATGGGGCTCCATCCATATAACCGTTGGAATCATATTACAACTGTTGGAACCATATTACAACCGTTGAAACCATATTACAAAACGTGCGCGTGCCAATGTATATACCTGTGGTCACATATATATGAAAAGCCCGTGACCAAGGGCTGGGCTAGGCCCGACCCGGTCGTGACCCCAACTATACCAACAAGCGGATTTAAATATAACCCAAAACATATATATATCAAGGTATGAGCGGTAGCCCGATTGGTTATCGGAGTTTGTATAAGTGTTTGTGCGGTGGGGAGGTCCGGGGGTCGAACCCCATGGACTCCATACATTTTACAAACAACAATAATAACCACTACCCAAACAACGAGTGACACATGGCACCCACGGATTGGGCCACGTGTCCTCATACCATATGCCACCAAAGGACATGTGTCACTTCCAGATTCGACAACTGTCAACCAACCAGATGTTTCCATGTCATTCGTACAGTATGTACGGTCCTGCCACGCCATACTGTATGGACTGTACGGACTGTACAGTCAGCACCAAAATTTTTGCCTGTTTGACTTGACAAACAGAACGCGATATATTCTCCATACAGAGCCCGTTTGACAAAGTAAATATACCACCAGAATCAGGAAGATGAGACGAACGCAATGGCACTGGTTTCATTGCATTCCAAGCACTTTGAAATTTTGAGCAAAATTTGATCCCCTGATCACACCTACCCATTGGGAAGCATTTGGACCTCCAAAAGACTATTTTCAGTCTATGTGAAGATGAGGGTAAAGTTCCCTCACCCTTCCAATCTCAATCCACTTGGCCTTGCTTGGATTCGTCCCTTTAAGACCAACTCGCAAATACTCCACATTTCCTCATTTTGAAGTTCACATCCTCCTGTCAAGGATGGTGTCTTCCTGCAGTTATGTTAGATATTCTAGAGAAAAATCATCTATGGAAGGAATCGGAACGTGCTCTCCTTGATCATCAATCAATGGAGGCTCATACAAATTCAAATTCTCAACATTAACAACTGCATACATCTGCATATAGGGAGGTAAATATAAATGAAAAGCATTGTTACCAATCTTGTCGACAATATTGAAAGGACCATATCGAATTGGTTTCAACTTTTTACCTTCTCCTATAAGCCTCTCCTTGTTGATGTAATGATCCGAATTATTTTCGGCACGAAATGAGAGCGGAGATATAATAAGGAAATGCATAGAGATATCGTGGATATTCAATAATATAACAAAAATGTATCAGAGATGCAACCATAAACACATATATACAGTAATACACGATTTCTATTAATGAAAGAAATGTACAGAGACTGTAAAAATACAGAGTGAAAGACTCGCTAGAATGGTGGCATCTTATCTTTGAGAAGAGATGTGACGGCTACTCGCATTCATAAGAAGATGATTACAATGAGGCTCATAAGGCCATTTTACAATATAAAGGAATGCCAAAAGTCATAGACATCCAAAAACCTAACCCTAGGAGATGAAGCACCAAAAGCCATGTGGGCCCCGTTTGGGTAAGTTAGTACATCAACTTCCCGGGGTCGTAACTTTTGCATACAATCTCTGTTTTAGGCGTGTGATAGCTCGTTGGAAAGGTATCACCGAGGAGATTCATTTTGGGGGCCCAATAATGACTTCATATATCATTGAGAACCTGGATCTCGAAAAACCTTCATTTAGGCTCTCAAAATGGCCCTGGAAGTTAAAACCTGCTAAAAATAGTAAATTACCAAAATTGGCAGAAACATGTTTTGGGCCAGTTGGAGAAGGTGGGTGGCCACCGATATCCACCTGGATCATGTAAATCCAAACTTCATCTCCAACTTGGAAACTGCGATCAACACGATTCTTGTCATGTCTCTTTTTGTACTTGGCCTGACTCTTTTCCAACTGCTCTTGCACCACTTGATGTATTGACTGAATTTGTTCAATGAACTTCTCTGCCTTATCAATGTCATATTGACCATCAACAACAATATCTTTCCCAAAGATAAAATCTAAAGGTGACTTGGGAAAATAGCCAAAACATGCTTCAAATGGCGATGTTTGAGTCGAAGAGTGCTTAGCTCGATTGTACGCATGTTGAATGTAGTGTAAATGTTCATCCCAAAGTTTAGGATGATTGTTGCAATAAGCATGAAGAATATGCACCACGGTATGATTTACCACCTCTGTCTGACCATCTGTCTGCGGATGAAAAGATGTGCTCTTTTTAAGTTTAGTTTCCATGAGTGCCCATAAACTCAACCAAAAACTTCCAACAAATCGAGAATCCCGATCAGAAATAATGGACTTAGGCAATTCAAAATGTACCCAAACATTTTGAAAGAACAACTGTTCCATTTTTTCTGCCGTTACCTGCTTAGTACAAGGAATCAAAATACACATATTGCTAAATCGATCAACCACAACATAAAGATAATCATGACATCGTCTCGACATAGGCAAACCACCAACAAAATCCATGGAAATACTTTCCCAAGGTCGAGAAGGAACTGGAAGTGGAGTGTACAAACCCAACTTTCAATTGCTAGGTTTACTTGTAGCACACAACGAACATCCTCGAACATATCATGAAACACTTTCATTCATCTTAGGCCAGTAGCAGTATCTTTGCAAATTAGCCACTGTCTTGCCTAAACAAAAATGACCAGCACTAAGAGAAGAATGTGCTTCCCTTATGATGTTGATTCTTTCCCCCTGTGGAATACACAACTTTCCAAGATGATACAAGAGATTGTTATGCACATGATAATCCAATTCTTCAACATGGTTAGAGTAGCACAAAGTTTCATACACTACCTTAAAGTCAATATCTAAAGCATATTGCTCCACATAACTTTCATGCATTATAGGACTCTGCTTAAGAATAACTGAAGCACT
>ML837569.1:29560-45051 GCA_009831015.1 Picea engelmannii | reverse complement strand
TCAATAGGAGGATGCCCCCTCGAAGAGGCAAGTGAACAGGAGAGGATCCCTTCCATAATAGGATCCATTGTACGGTGTTGCCCTACCTCAAGGGTTTGGTAATAATAAAGTTGTGTTTTTCTATATTTTTCTTTTATATATGTTGTGGTGATTTTGTATTCAATATTGGGTTCTTAACATATCGTATTTATTCATATCAAACTTTATTTTATCTATAAGACAAAATCTATCAAACATACCTAGATCCATGCTTTAGAAACAAAAAAATCACTTATTTTACTTCTATAGAGCACAAAGCTTCCAGATCTAAGACTTTTAACTATTCTTACCTTTATCAAAGCACAGAGCTTACAGATATTACCTTTTTCTTGCATATCTGACCTCTTTCTTCATAGATCTAACTTCTTTTATTCATATCTGACCTCTTTCTTCACAGATCTAACTTCTTTTATTCATATCTGACCTCTTTTTCTTCATATCTGATTTCTCTTTCTTGGCATAAAGCTTCACAGGTCAAACAAAACACTGCTCACTAGGGAAACAGGTCTACGCACAGAGCTTATTTTGCACAAGGCTTCTTCTTCTTCAGTTCCCAAAAATCACAATTCTAGGTCCTAACAACAGAACCATTTGTTGGCACAGAGGCAGACCCAGGTTTCAATGCTCAAGAGAGCACCAACAAAACCCTAACTACCAGCTCTTTCGGCAACACCTGCGAAATAGATGAAGTCTCACCCGAGGTAGAGCCAAGGGTGGTTGTAGGAGTCAGATGTCTGGAACCTTAGTTGGGACACATATCTATGATTATCTTTCTTATAATGCTCTTAACATCAGTTATTCCTCAACATACATTCATTAATACACTTCGTAGAAAGCACAGAGCACCGTAATAATTACTCAGATCTAGCACTTAGAAATGATAAACAGGTTATACTTAATAGATTAAGCACATAGCATATTATGTATCATATCTAGCATGAATTCATATCTCATAAGCACAAAGCATCAATAGATATATCTAAACATATCAGAGCACTTAGCAAGAGAGAGACAAACACATCAGCACAATACACAGAGTTACCGTGGTTCACCCCCACCCTGGGGCTACATCCACAAAGTCTTCTTTTGTTATTATCTTATGTAAAACAAGTTACAGCACAAAGCCTTCAAGATCCTACCCCGCCTAGGACAAGATATCTACACATCTTGCTAGATCCTCTTTCCCTGGGTAGATCCAATCACTAAGTCTTCCCTTGACCCATGCACTCAACACTTACAATACTTACAGTAGGCACATAACTCTTGCAGTCACACAGACGTCTAATCACATAGATCTATTTTATGCACTAAGCCATTCACTTTACATCACACACCCCCCTTTTCATACACATCTCCTATCATTCTATTTATACATACAAAAGGCCTAAATAAGGACCGATATCCCTTTCCCATTCCAATATTCCCAAAAAGACCAAAAATACCAAAAATCCCTAAAAAGGGGCGGAGATCCCGTGATCTCCTATTCACCATGCGCTTCTTCTTTGACTGGATGTCGGAGTACCAAAAATGGTCCAATATGACCAATTATTCCTCAAAACTTGGTCAAGGGCCAACACTATGTTGTGGGCATCGTTGTCACTCTGCACGGCCACCCCGTGGCCTATCATAGTGAGACATTGTCAGATATTGTTCGTACGTAACCTTATTACGACAAGGAAATGTACTCCATTATACAAGCCTGCCACCAGTGGAGACATTACATACTTGGGAAGGAGATAGTCATCCACATTGATCATAAGACATTGTAGTTCAAGCAGACACAGGAAAAATTGCAGAATGACCACCATCAAAAGTGCTTCACATACTTGCAACAATTCCACCTCAACATCAAGTATAAAACAGGAAGCACCAATCGCGTCGCTGATTGCCTCAGTAGACTGCTAGTCACGACACTCACCACGGTGCTAGACTCTTGTGGCCATGAGACATTTGGATGGCCCCAATTCTATGAGACAGACCTTGACTTCACCACTACCTACCAAATGTTGGGTGCAAACGAAGTCATCGATAATTTCCATCTTCACGATGGGTTGTTGTATCATATAGGCCATATCTGTGTTCCATCAAGTGAGCGAGTGAAGATGAGATGGGAATCCAACTATAGTAGGGTCATGGGACACTTCGATGTCGAAAAGATAGTGGGGATGCTACAAAAACATTTCTACTGGTCAAAACTTTGACAGTAGGTCAACAAGTATATCAAGTCTTGCACTCCTTGCACTATTGCCAAACCGACCACTAAGAAAAAGGGCTTGTACACCCCTCTTCCTACTTCTGAGAGGCCATGGGAATCCATCTCAATGGACTACATGTCAGGCCTCCCATCCACCAAGCAGGGAAATGACAGTGTTTTTGTGGTTGTTGATCGCTTTTCTAAGATGACAATTTTGGTTGCCTTCAAGAAGAGTATCACAACAGAGGCCACTTCCAAGCTCTTCTTTGAAAGATTTTGGGTACATTTTGGAATCCCACAAACCATTGTCTCATATCGGGATAGTCGATTTCTCAACACATTTTGTTCGAGCCTCTGGTCACTGCTGGACACCAAGCTCACCAAATCCATGGCCTTCCACCCCCAGACAGATGGCCAATCCAAGGTTGTAAATTGAATGATTGTGCATATCCTTTTCATGTATAATTCAAAGAACCCTCACACATGGGATGATATCCTTCCCAATGTCCAGCATAGCTACAATCGATCCCTGCATAGCTCAACCGGCCACAACCCCTTTCAGGTGGGGTTGGGATTCCAACCATTCGGTCCCATAGATGTTGCACTTCCCCTTGTGGTCACCTCGAATGAATCATCTACTGATCCAATTGAAGCTAAAAAAGACACTTGTTTCATTGAGTGGATCTAGCACATCCTCCAATAGGTTCAAGATACCCTACAGAAGTCCAATGACAAGTACAAGTAGCGCCATGATCAACATCGAGTACCACATAAGTTTCAGGTGGGCGAAAAAGTTTGGTTGCACTTGTAGAAAGAATGCCTTATAGGACCGCATCAGAAGATTCACCCACTCCTTTATGGGTCATACACTATCACCAAGGCCATGGGGGACAATGCTTTTGATCTCACCATTCCTCCCTTCCTTGGCCTGCACCCAATGTTCAATGTGGATCTCCTTCGCCATTATTTCCCACCATTATTGGACACCTCAGAAGTAGCAGAACAACTGACACCAACATAGCTCAACCCTGACTTCATACAATAGGAATCCACTAATAATATTGGGGATACATATATCAAGGGCACTGAACAACAATGGATCCATCTTTATCGAGTCATCAAAGCAGTGCAGCTCCTTCACCAAGGCAAGTGGCTCACCCAGGGCCAAATTTAGCAGAAATTTCCTCATCTGATGGGGGGCCTCAACGCAATGGAGATGATTGATTCCTAAGTAGGGAATATTTATCTATATGTATATCGGTGGCCACCCACATTTTCCAACTGGCTCAAAACAATTTTCTGACAATTTTGGCAATTTATGATTTTTAGCAGTTTTACCTTCTGGGGCCATTTTGAGGGCCTAAATGAAGGTTTTTTAGGATATATCTCCTCAATGGTATCCAATGGAAATATTGATCCCCCATAATGAATCTCCTCCATGATACATTTACAACGGGCCATCACACGCCTAAAACAAAGATCGTATGCAAAAGTTACCACCACAGGATGTTGATGTACTAAGTTACCCAAACAGGGCCCACATGACTTTTGGCGCTTCATCTCCTAAGGTTAGGTTTTTGGATGTCTAGGGTTTTTGGCATTATTGTTTATTGTAAAAAGGAGTTCAGAGCCTCATTGTAATATTCTTCTTGCGAATGCACGTAGCCATCACATCTCTTCTCAAAGATAAGCTGCCACCATTCCAGCAACGTTGTTTCTACTGCATTTTACAGTTTCAACTTATTTCGTTATTGAATAGAAAACCAGTTTTACTATATCTCTGTTATTTTTTGTTAAGAACTTGTTAATAATCTGTATTCATTTTTTTCTACTCATAAAATTTGGATCAGTGGTATCAGAGCGGTCTTCTCCTTGTCGTCTTAATGCATGTCCCCAATGAGGTTGGAGTACAAAGAGTTGGGTCTCAAGCTTGATTCTCTTGAGGCCAGAAGCTCTCACATGCCTAAGTGACCTCTCATGGAAGGAGAAAATAAATATCATAGGACAATATGTCCTTTCAAAATGTTTATTGAGGAATCCCTCATGCAACAAAGGAACGAGATGATGGATAGTTTCATGAAAATCCTTCGGTGGCTACCAACGGGCGATGCATATTCTTCGAATAGAGGCGCCGCCATCTTCAGGGTACAAATAAACTTCAATATTCCTATATTTGAAGGTAATATAGATGCAAATGCTATAGACAAGTGGTTGAATCTACTAGAAGGGTATTTTTCTATCCATAACTTTTCAAATAGAGAAAAGATTACTTTTGCAGTCCTCAAAGTCGTTCCCCATGTCAAAGATTGGTGGGAAAATTTCTGTGAGCAAAAGGAAATAGAGGAAACCTCATTATTTTAAGTCACGGATGCCTGGGAATCCTTCAGGGATGATATTAAGGAAAAATACTACCCTGTTGAAAGTTATGATGACCTTTATACCAAATGGACCACACTGTGGCAAGAAAGACACTAAGTAGTGC
Source organism: Picea engelmannii (assembly GCA_009831015.1). Lineage (NCBI taxonomy): Eukaryota > Viridiplantae > Streptophyta > Pinopsida > Pinales > Pinaceae > Picea > Picea engelmannii. The sequence goes on along the minus strand of ML837569.1, from coordinate 40,336 downwards.
CTGATTTCACAAATATCTTCCATACCTTGTGCACCAAGCTGAGTATCAAATATTCGGAGTGAAATATGGTGCTCAAGTATCATAGTTTTATACATATATACATCCAGAAAAAAGTGGAATTTCTGGACATCTCATCCTTGGGCACGGCCTATCGATATGCCATCAAAATCGAGCAGAAGCTCAAACAAAAGACGCGACAATTTGGTCCTGGGAACCCCTCACAACAAAAGTTGGGAAATGGAGGTGCCAACCCACAGACCAAAGGACAGAGCAAAGATGGACAGTATCAGGACAATTGATCCACACTGCAAGCAAAGAAGGACATCGCAAAGACAAAGAAATATACCGAGAAGTGGTGTGACTTCCATAAGAGCCCTTGGCATAACACTATCGACTGCCGCTCAAAGCAGTCGTTGGTGTCCGAAGTGAAAGCCTCTGAATCAAATGCAGATTCTGAAGCTGAGCCAGAACCAGAAAGGGGAAGACGAATCATTGAAGCAGAACCCAGTGCCACCGTTGCTACCACCAAGCTCCATCCTAGTGAACCAGACGAACCAGAAGAAGGAGAGTGCCTCTTACATTCACAGATGTCAGTAAAAGGCACCCCGCTGCACTTCATCATTGATAGCGGTAGCCAGAAGAACCTCATCTCAGCATAGGTCTTCAAGCAGCTCGCTCTGCCAAAAATGATGCACCCACAACCCTACACCATTGGATAGCTTCGCCAAGGAAGAGATCTTCGCCTCAGCTAACAGTGTCGACTGTTGTACGACATCAAACCCTTCAAATACGAGGTATTATGTGATCTTTCTCCTCTCCAAGTTTGTGATGTTCTTTTGGGCCAGCCTTATTTATGGAAATGTCATGTTGTATATGAGTCTAGGCCTCATAGTGTTATTATTACTTTGAACAGGAAATTGTACAAGATACCCAAGGCAGTCCGACCTAGTGCTATTTCCTTTATCTCTTCTAAGCAATGTAGGAAGGTCATCTCTCAGACATGGAATTTTGTCTTTTTCATGATTCTCTCTCAGAATAAGATAAATATCATAGCCACATCCAGGGTCTCTGTGACCGACCTCTCCACACAGCAAAATCAAGTAGATAAGGTCATGGAAGAATACTTGAATATCTTCTCCTCACCTACAGGGGTACCTCTGCACTACCAGGTCAAGCGCCCAATAGATCTGACCCCCAGTGCACCGCTTCCCAATGTGCCAGTCTATCGCCTCTCTTTGTTAGAGAATGAGGATATCAATCAATAGATCCAAGAACTTCTCCACAAGGGGCACATCCATCCCATCTCATCACCTTGCGGGAGCCCAATCATGTTGGCACAGAAGAAAGATGGAAATGGTGACTCTGTATTGATTACCAGGATTTGAATAAAATAAAAGTCAGGAACCACTACCTGATTCCCCAAATCGACAACCTCGATCAACTCACGGAGGAAAAATAATTCATTAAGATTGATCTGAAGTTTTGCTACCACCAGGGCCCGATATAACAGACAGATGCATGGAAGACTGCCTTCAAGTCAAAGGAAGGCCTTTTTGAATGGTCGGTCATGCCCTTTGGTTTGAAAAATTCTCCAGCGACTTTCATGAGGATGATGGATGATATCCTATGACCATTCACCAATACTTTTGTAGTGGTGTATCTGGATGACATTCTAATTTACAACAACACTTGGGTCGAACAGTTGCAGCATATTCAACAGGTTCTGCACACCCTGCGGTAGCACAAGCTATATGCCAACTTGGAAAAATACTCCTTCAGCATGGACAGGGTCCATTAACTGGGATACATCATTGATCATCATGGCATACATGAGGATCTAGCCAAGATCCAAGTCATCCATGACTGGCCAGCCCTAACAACACTCAATAAGATTTAGAGCTTCTTGGGCCTTGCCAATTTCTACCGCAGGTTCATGTTGATATTCTCCCATATTGCATGGGCCCAAAGCCAAATAAACAGGGGTGGTGGTAAGGAAAAATTTGCATGGGTTTGGCCGCAACAACAAGCGTTTGATGATTTGAAGCATCGCTTGTGATCATCACCAATAATTTCGCTAGTAGACTTGCAAAATCCCCTTGAAATTGAGACAGATGCTTCAGACTATGCTATGGGCGTCATTCTCACTTAACACGGCCACCCTGTGGCCTATCATAGTGAGACACTGTCAGATACTGTCCATATGTACCCTACTTATGACAAGGAGATGTAATCTATTGTACAAGCCTGCCTCCAGTGGAGACATTACATTCTTGAGAAGGAGACAGTCATCCACACTAATCATAAGCCACTACATTTCATGCAAACAGAGGGAAAATTGCAGAATGATCGCCATCAAAAGTGGTCCACATACTTTCAACAATTCCACCTCAAAATCAAGTATAAAACATGAAGCACCAATCACATCGTTGATTTCCTCAGAAGATCGCCAGTTGCGGCACTCACCACAGTGCTAGACTCTTGTGACCATGAGACATCTGGATGGCCTCAACTCTATGAGACATACCCTGACTTCACCAACACCTACCAAATGTTGGGTCCAAATGCAGTTGTCGATAATTTTCATCTTCAGGATGGTTTTTTGTGTCGTCTGGGCCATATCTATGTTCCATCAAGTGAGCGAGTGAAGCTGATATGGGAAACCCACTACTGTCGGGTGGCAGGACACTTCAGTGTCGAAAATATAGTGGAGATGCTACAAAGACATTTCTACAGGATGAAACTTCGACAGCAGGTCAGCAAGTATATAAGATCTTACACTTCCTGCGCTATTGCCAAACTGACCACTAAGAAACAGGGCTTATACACCCCTCTTCCTACTCTTGATAGGCAATGGGAATCCATCTCAATGGACTACATGTCAAGCCTCCCATCCACCAAGCAGGGAAATGAATTTGTTTTTGTGGTTGTTGATCGCTTTTCTAAGATGGTGATTATGGTTTCCTGGAAGAAGAGTATCACAGCAGAGGCCACTACCAAGCTCTTATTTGAACGTGTCTGGGTACATTTTGGAATCCCACAAACTATTGTCTCGGATTGGGATAGTCAATTTCTCATCACATTATGGTCGATCCTTTGGTCACTACTGGACAAAAATCTCACCAAATCCACGGCCTTACACCCCCAGACAGATGGCCAAACTGAGGTTGTAAATCGAATCATTGTGCATATCCTTCACATGTATAATTCAAAGCACCCTTGCACATGGGATGAGATCCTTCCCTATGTCCAACATAGCTCAATCGGCCATAGCCCCTTTCAGGTCGGGTTGGTATTCCAACCATTGGGTCCCATAGGTGTTTCACTCCCCTTGCGGTCACCTCAACCGACTCATCTCCTGCTCCAATTGAAGCTGACAAAGCCTCCCGGTTCATTGAGAGGATCCAAAACATCCTCCAATAGGTTCAATATATCCTACATAAGTCCAATGACAAGTACAAACAATGCCATAATCAACATCGAGTGCCACATAAGTTTCATGTGGGCGACAAAGTTTTGTTGCACTTGTAGAAAGAATGCATTACAGGACCCAATCAGAAGCTTCGCCTAGTCCGTTATGGGTCATAAACTATCACTAAGGCCATGGGGGACAATGATTTTGAGCTCAACATTCCTCTATTCCTTGGCCTGCACCTAGTGTTCAACTTGGATCTCCTTCGCCCTTATTTCCCACCATTATTGGACACCTCAAAAGTAGTAGAAAAACTGAATCCAAAATATTTGAACCCTTACTACATACAACATCCATCCAATGATCAGGTTGTGGACACATATATCAAGGGAACTCGACAACAAAGGATCCATATTTATCGAGTCGTCAAAGCAGGGAAACTCTTGCACTAAGACAAGTGGCTCATCCGGGGCCAAATTCAACAGAAATTTCCTCATCTTATGGGGGACCTCAATGAAATGGAGACCATTTCTTCATAAGGAGGTAGGATTGATATATATGGATATCGGTGGCCACCCACTTTTTCCAACTGGCTCAAAATAGTTTTCTAACAATTTTGGCAATTTACTATTTTTAGCAGTTTTAACTTCTAGGGCCATTTTGAGGGCCTAAATGAAGGTTTTTCAGGATCGATCCCCTCGAATATATTAGAAGGAATGATTGAGCCCCCAAAATGAATATCCTTGATGATACCTTTCCAACAGGACATCACACACCTAAAACGGAGATCGTATGCAAAAGTTATGACCCCGAGAATTTGATGTACTAACTTACCCGAACGGGGCCCACATGAATTTTGGCACTTTATCTCCTAGGGTTAGGTTGTCGGATGTATAGGGTTTTTGGCATACTTTTTTATTGTAAAAATTCCTTCAAAGTCTTATTGTAATCTTCTTCTCGCGAATGCGCTCAACTTTCACATCTCTTCTCAGAAATAAGTTGCCACCATTCTAGCAAGCTTGTTTTTGCTGCCTTTTACAGTTTCAACTTATTTCGTTATTGAATAGAAAACCAGTTTTATTGTATCTCTGTTATTTTGTGTTAAGAACCTGTTAATAATCTGTATTCATTTCATTATGCTCATAAAATCTAGATCAATGGTATCAGAGCGGTTTGCTCCTTGTCATCTTAATGCATGTTGCCAACGAGGCCGGAGTACAAAGAGTTCGGTCTCGAGCTTGTTTCTCTTGAGAACAGAAGCTCTCGCACCCCCAAGAAACCTCTCATGGAAGGAGAAAATAAATATGATGGGAAAGGAGATCCTTTAAAAATGTTGATTGAGGAATCCCTCATGGAACAGAGGAACGAGATGATGGATAGTTTCATGCAAATCCTTCGGCGGCTACAAATAAGTGATGCATCTTATTCGAATAGAGGCACCGCCCCCTTGAAGGTACAAATAAACTTCGATATTCCTATATTTGAAGGTCAGATAGACACATATCCTATAGACAAGTGGTTGAATCTACTAGAAGGGTATTTGTTTGTCCATAACTTTTTGAATAGAGGAAAGATTACTTTTGCGCACCTCAAAGTCGTTCACCATGTCAAAGATTGGTGGGAAAATTTCTGTGAGCAAAAGGAAACATAGGAAACCTCATTATTTTTAGTCATGACCACTTGGGAATCCTTTAGGGATTCTATTAAGGAAGAATACTACCCTTTTGGAAGTTATGATGACCTGTATACCAAATGGACCACACTATATCAAGAAAGAGACCAAGCAGTGCCTGATTTCACAAATATCTTCCATACCTTGCGCACCAAGATGGTTATAAAAGATTCAGAGTGACATCTAGTGCTCGAGTATCATGGTGCTCTACATAGATACATCCAAACTGAAATGGAATTTTTGGACATCTCATCCTTGGGTGTGGCCTACCAATATGTCGTCAAAATCGAGTAGAAGCTCAAAAAAAAGACACGAAAATTTGTTCCTACGAACCCCTCACAACAAAAGCTGGGAAAGGGCGACCCCAACCCATAGAACAAAGGACAGAGACCTTGGCATAAAACTGTCGATTGCTGCTCAAAGCAGTCATTGGTGGCCGAAGTGAAATCCTTTGAATCAGATGCAAATTCTGACCCTAAGCCAAAACCAGAAAGGGGAAGACAGATCATTGACGCGTAACTCAGTGCCACTGTTGCTACCACCAAGCTCTAGCTTGGTGAACCAGATGAGCCAGAAGAAGGAGAGAACCTCTTCCATTCTTAGATATGGTTAAAAGGAACCCTGATGCACTTCATCATTGATAGTGGTAGATAGAAGAACCTGATCTCAACAACAGTCGTCAAGTGGCTCGCTCTACCAACAACGCCACACCCACAACCCTACACCATTGGATGGCTCCACAAAGGAAGTGATCTTTGGATCAGCCAACAGTGTCGATTGTCGTACGACATCAAGCCCTTCAAAGATGAGGTATTATATGATGTTTCTCCTCTCACAGCTTGTGATGTTCTTTTGGGCAAATCTTATTTATGGAAACATCATGCTATTTATGAGTCTAGGCCTCATAGTGTTATTATTACTTTGAACAAGAAATTGTACAGGATACCTGAGGTAGTCCCACCTAGTGCTATTTCCTTGATCTTTTCTAAGAAATTAAGGAAGGTCATCTCTCAGATGGAGAAGTTTGTCTTCTTTATGATTCACTCTTAGAATAAGAGAAAATTTACAGCCACATCTAAGATCTCTGCAGTCGACCTCTCCACACAGCAAAATCAAGTAGATAAGGTCATGGAAGAATACTTAGATATATTCTCCTCACCTATAGGGGTACCTCTGCACTGCCAAGTCAAGCACCCCATCGATATGAACCCCAACGCACCGCTTCCCAATGGGCTAGTCTATCGCCACTCTTTGTTAGAGAATGAGGAGATCAAGCGACAGATCCAAGAACTTCTCTACAAGGGGCACATCCATCCCAGCTCATTACCTTGAGGGAGCCCAATTGTGTTGGTACAGAAGAAAGATGGAACTTGGTGACTCTATATTGATTACCAGGCTCTGAATAAAATCACAGTCAGGAACTAGTACCCAATTCCCTGAATCGATGACCTCCTTGATCAACTCACAAGGGCCAAATAATTCAGTAAGATTGATATGAAGTCTAGCCACCACCAGGTCCCAATAGAATAGACATATGTATGGAATACTTCCTTCATGTCAAAGGAAGGACTTTTTGAATGGTTGGTCATGCCCTTTGGTTTGAAAAATTCTCCAACTACTTTCATGAGGATGATGGGTGATATCCTACGACCATTCACCTATAATTTTGTAGTGGTGTATCTAGATGACATTCTAATTTACAGAAATACTTGGGCTAAACACTTGCATCATATTCAGTAGTATCTACACACCCTACGAGAGCACAAGCTATACGCCAACCTGGAAAAATGCTCCTTCGGCATGGACATGGTCCATTACTTGGGATACATCATTGATCAGCATGGCATACATGTGGATCCAACCAAGATCCAAGTCATCCATGACTGGCTAGCCCCAACAACATTCACTGAGCTTCGAAGCTTCTTGGGCCTTGCCAATTTCTACCATAGGCTCGTGTTGGGATTCTACCATATTTCATGGGCCCTCATCCAAATAAACAGGGGTTGTGGTAAGGAGAAATTTGCGTGGGGAACTACAAGACCTGCAACCTCCCTTTGAAATTGAGACAAATGCTTCATACTATGTTGTGGGCACCATTCTCACTCAGCACGACCACCCTGTGGCCTATCATAGTGCAACACTGTCAGATATTGTCTGTAAGTTCCCTACTTACAACAAGGAAATGTACTCCATTGTACAAGCCTACCGCCAGTGGAGACATTACATTCTTGGGAAGGAGACAATCATCCACACTGATCATAAGCCACTGTAGTTCATGCAGACACAGGGAAAATTACAGAATGACCACCATCAAAAGTGGTCCACATACTTGTAGCAATTCCACCTCAACATCAAGTATAAAATAGGAAGCACCAATCATGTCGTTGATTGCCTCAGCAGACTACCAGTCATGGCACTCACCACGGTGCTAGACTCTTATCGCCATGAGACATTTGGATGGCCCCAACAATATGAGACAGACCCTAACTTGACCACCACCTACCAATTGTTGGGTGCAAACGCAATTATCGATAATTTCCATCTTCACGATGGGTTGTTGTGTCGTCTGGTCCATATCTGTGTTCCATCAAGGGAGTGAATGAAGATGATATGGGAAGCCCCCTACAGTCAGGTGGCAGGACACTTAGGCGTCAAAAAGACAGTGATGATGCTACAGAAACATTTCTACTAACTGAAACTTCAATCGGAGGTCAACAAGTATATCAGGTATTGCATTACCTGCGCTATTTCCAAACCGACCACTAAGAAATAGGCCCTGTACACCCCTCTTTATACTCCTTCCAGGCTATGGGAATCCATCTCAATGGACTACATGTCAGGCCGCCCGTCCACCAAGTTGGGAAATGACTGTGTTTTTGTTGTTGTTGATCACTTTTCTAAGATGGCGATTTTGGTTTCCTACAAGAAGAGTATCATAGCATAGGCCACTCCCAAGGTATTCTTTGAATGAGTCTAGGTACATTTTGGAATCCCACAAACCATTGTCTCCAATCAGTATAGTTGATTTCTTAGCACATTTTTTTCAAGCCTTTGGTCACTGCTAGACACCAAGCTCACCAAATCCACGACCTTCCACCCCTAGACAGATGGCCAAACCAAGGATGCAAATCAAATGATTGTGCATATCCTTTGCATGTATAATTCAAAGAACCCTCACACATGGGATGAGATCCTTCCCTATGTCTAGCATAGCTACAACCGATCCTTGCATAGCTCAACTGACCACAACCCCTTTTAGGTGGGTTTGGGATTCCAACCATTGGGTCCCATAGATGTTGCACTTCCCCTTGCGGTCACCTTGACTGACTCATATCATGCTCCAATTGAAGCTGACAAAGCCACCCAGTTCACTGAGTGGATCCAACACATACGCCAATAGGTTCAAGATATCCTATGGAAGTCCAATGACAAGTACAAACAATTCCATGATCAAGATCGAGTGCCACATAAGTTTTAGGTGGGCGACAAAGTTTGGTTGCACTTGCAGAAAGAACGCATTACAGGACCCCATCGGAAGCTTCGCCCACTCCTTTATGGGTCGTACACTATCACCAAGGCCATGGGGGACAATTATTTTGAGCTCAACATTCCTCCCTTCCTTGGCCTACACCCAGTGTTCAACGTGGATCTCCTTCGCCCTTATTTCCCACCATTATTGGACACCTTAGAAGTAGCAGAAGAGCTGACACCAACAGAGCTCAACCCTGACTGCATACAATAGGAATCCAATGATCAAATTGTGGACACATATATCAAGGGCACTTGAAAACAAAGGATCCATCTTTATCGAGTCGTCAAACCAGGGCAGCTCCTGCACCAAGGCAAGTGGCTCACCTGGGGCCAAATTCAGAAGAAATTTCCTCATCTGATGGGGGACCTTAACACAATGGATACCATTTCTTCATAAGGAAGGAGGATTAATCTATATGGATATCAATGGCCACCCACCATTTCCAACTGGCTCAAAACAGTTTTCTGACAACTTTGACAATTTACTATTTTTAGTAGTTTTAACTTCTGGGGCCATTTTGAGGGCCTAAATGAATCTTTTTTTGGGATCGAGCTCCTCAATGATAAAAAAAAAACTCATCATTGATCCCTAAAAATGAGTCGTCTCGACGATACCTTTCCAATGGGCCATCACATGCCTAAAATGAATATCGTATGCAAAAGTTACGACCCGAGGAAGTTGATGTACTAACTTACCCAAACGGGGCCCACATGACTTTTGGTGGTTCATTTCTTAGGGTTAGGTTTTTGGATGTCCAGGGTTTTTGGAATTCTTTTCTATTGTAAAAATTCCTTCAGAGCCTCGTTTTGATATTCTTCTTGTGAATGCGTGCAACCGTCACATCTCTTTTCAGAGATAAGCCGTCACCATTCCAACAAGCTTGTTTCCGTTGCATTTTACAGTTTCAGCTTATTTCGTTATAGAATAGAAAACCAGTTTTACTGTATCTCTGTTATTTGTGTTAAGAACCTGTTAATAATTTTTATTCATTTCTTTATGCTCATAAAATATGGATTAGTGGTATTAGAGTGGTCTGCTCCTTGTCTCCTTAATGCATGTCCCCAACGAGGTCGGAGTACAAAAAGTTGGGTCTCAAGCTTGTTTCTCTTGAGGAAAAAAGCTCTCGCATGCCGAAGCGACCTCTCATGGCAGGAGACAAGAAATATGATGGGTCAGGAGATCCTTTAAAATTGTTGATTGAGGAAGCCTTCACACAACAAAGGAACGAGATGATGGATAGTTTCGTGCAAATCCTTCGACGACTACCAACAGGCGACGCATCTTCTTCGAACAGAGGCGTCGACCCCTTCAAGGTACAAATAAACTTTGATATTCCTATATTTGAAGGTAAGATAGATGCAAATGTTGTAGACAAGTGGTTGAATCTACTAGAAGGGTATTTTTCTATTCATAACTTTTCAAATACAGAAAAGATTACTTTTGCGCTCCTCAAAGTCGTTCCCCATGTCAAAGATTGGTGGGAAACTTTCTGTGAAGAAAAGTAAACAGAGGAAACCTCATTATTTTTAGTCACGGAAACCTGAGAATCCTTCAAGGATGCTATTAAGGAATAATACTACCCTGTTGGAATTTATGATGACCTGTATACCAAATGGACCACACTGGGGTAAGAAAGAGACCAAGCAGTGTCTGATTTCACAAATATCTTCCATACCTTTCACACCAAGCTGGGTATCAAAGATTCGGAGTGACATCTAGTGCTCATGTATTGTGGTGTTCTGGATAGATATATCCAGACTAAAATGGAATTTTTGTACATCGCATCCTTGGGCACGGCCTGCCGATATGCCGTCAAAATCGAGCAGAAGCTCAAACAAAAGACATGGAAATTTGGGCCTGGGAACCCCTCACAACAAAAGTCGGGAAAGGGCGGCCCTAACCCATAGAACAAATGACAGAGAAAAGATGGACAGTATCAGGAAAACCAGTCCAAGCCACAAGAAAAGAAGGACACCGGAAAGACAAAGAAATATACCAGGAAGTGGTGCGACTTCCATAAGAGCCCTTGGCATAACACTGTCGACTTTCGATCAAAGCATTCGTTGGTGGCCGAAGTGAAAGCCTCTGAATCAGATGTGGATTTTGACTCTGAGCTAGAACCAAAAAGGGGAATATGGATCATTTATGTGAAACCCAGTTCCA
>ML837569.1:0-22877 GCA_009831015.1 Picea engelmannii | reverse complement strand
CACCTCTTCCATTCACATATGTGGGTAAAGGGGACCCCATTGCATTTCATTGTTGATAATGGTAACCATAAGAACATCATCTTCATTTAGTGTCAATGTTTCATCAAATCATGCACATGAGATCTAGCTAAATCAAGTACAAACAAATCGTTTCAAGAAAGGAAGAGAGATTCAATATGTGAGAATGAGAAAATATATTCATACTACTCCGATGAGTTGATGATTGAGACATAGATGATGATCAATATGATGAATATGATAAAATGAATGAGTGGAATACAATCATATATACGGCATAACATTCCATAATAGAATAATTCATGCATGAATAATAGCATAATAGTGATTATCTAAAATAGAAAGTATAAAATAGAACTAGTCAGTTAACTCCCACTGAACTAGTGTGTCGAAAACAGAAATTTCTTCAACACCCCTCTTAACATCACTATGGAGTAAGAAATGATTCTCTCCTACTAGGACATATTAGGTACTCATGTACAATGCAACTAATGAACACTGAATAAAAATGAAGAAAGAGGAAAAACCATGTGGGAACAACCCCCCCCCCTCAAAGGACAATGCATCAAAACAAGAAAAGGCAATTGCTACTTAATTGTTTTCTTCAATCCAAGATGATCCCGCAAAGTATGAAACTTTTTTTCACTGAAAGTATTTGTGAATATGTATAAATATTTATGGATCTGATGAAGTCATTTGGCAACCTATTTACCTTTATACCTCTAGATCCCGTGGACCCATATGCACCTAGAAATGTTCCTTTCTGGTGGAAGTGGAACCAGATGCCAAGTCTGATTCTTTAGGAGTGATTCACAGTCCTTATACATGGTTTCTTGCTATAATGTATTTCCCATAGCCTCACTGTAGATTTGTGGATCTTAAGATTGAACCATATATAAATGCATGGGCATCACAGGTTCTGAAGCTGAAAGTACATGAGAAGGATCTTCATGTTGAGATCGAGTCCTCCTTGAATCCAATGGATTCCTTGCAAGGATACCTGTTGCATGAAGTGTGAATTGTGCCTTCTTAGGAATATGTTGAAGCTTCAACATTGGCTTCTTATCTGGATTTACTACCTTCTTATTTCCATGTACAAAATCTGAGTGTATGGAATCATCTCTGATGTATGAAACTGACGGAAGCACAAGAGTATATGCATGTTGTACTATAGGTGCATGCAAAGTACTCTCCTTATATGTAAGTAGAAAAGAACAGTCTTCATCACAAAACTTAGTGAATTTATAAAACCTTTACTTGTGATCCATCTCACCAATTGCAATGATATAATTGCATGCATGTCAATTATTGAAACTGAAAATAATGTAAATTCAACCTTTTTACCTTTCTAAGTGATCTGATAAACTAAGAGTAGATTCATAGAAATATTTGGAACATGTAAAAAATTCTCAAAACTTCCACTATGGAGTTTGAATCTCCCCTCTCTTGCTACTCCTACTAGAGTATCATCCCCCATGAGAATAGGGGGTCTTGAGCATGGAATCAAAGAAGAGAAAACTTTGTATTTTGTTTACATATGATGGGATGCACCAGAATCTATAATCCATGAATCAGATGATGAATTAATTTCAACAAGAGAATGATGATTACCTTTCTTACGCGAAAGATCTTATTCCTTTTACTTCTTGAATCCCTCTCGAATGAATTTTCCAAGGTTGTTATGTTGAAGTTCTTGTTCCATAAGAACGATCTGTTTCTTCATGCATGTAGATTCTTCATGATTCAGTTTATTGCAATAAGTGCACTTCTTTCCCTTCTTATTCTTCTTGGAATATGAAGAGTCTTTGTAACCTAAAGAATCGTTAAAGGGTTTGGAATATCCCTCCTTCTCAGTATGTTTCTCCTTCTTGTTTTGTTTGGATGATCCTTTTCCATCATGCATGGTAAGTGTAGGTTCTTTGGAATCCTTGATTATGCCCATCTGAGTGAGATTTTCATGTTCATGTGTGAGAGAATCAATGAATTGATACATGGTAGGAATCTTCCAATTTGTTCCCACGAGATACATTCCTAAATGGAAAGTGGAAACATAGAAATCATATTTTGGTCCTATCTTGGACAAGATTGCTAGAATAAGTTGGACCACTTATTTAGACTTATCAATAACAAAAGTTTCTAAGATAAATATCAAATATTTAAACTTAGTAAATAAATCCTGTATATTATAAAAAAATTTAGGATCCAAAGTATTCAACTCTACCTCAATCATATGACCTCTCATCTGATCATGCTTTCCAAACAGACCTTCCAAGGTGGTACAGATTTTGTTTGGAGTCTTGCATGTGGAAACATGAAACCATATATTAGTTGAAATCAATTCAATAATAAGTCATGTGGATTCATACTTTCAGTTCTCCCATCTCATCTTCTCAATTGTTGATGTAGGTTTTGTTTTGTCCCCATCGTCAAGTTGTACAGTCCTTTCCTTCTGAGTTAAAATTATGCCTTGGGATTCCAATCAAAATAATTGTATGGTGTGAGGATTACCACCAAGTTTGATTGTAGAATCGGTTTTGTATCCATCTCTCCAAGTGTTTCTGAGAACCCCTAAAAATTTACTCTTAATATGCAAGTAAAAAACTAAGAAATCATCTTAGAAAGGGCACTTTAAGTGAAAATTCAAATCAATTTCAGAAGACGATATTCCAAATTACATTATGAGAAAACAGTAAGGAATTTCTCCAAATGGTTGAAAACCCACTTGGAGAATGGGTCGATTTACTTGTTTAGTGAGTCGTTTCCTTAAAAATTTAAAATTTTGGGAGAAATCACCGTAGAAATGTACGACCACATATTCGTATCAATTTCAAGAGGTGATCTTTCGTCTTACTTTAAGAGAAAACAGTGAAGAATTTTGCCAAATGGTTGAAAACCCACTTGCATAATGGATTGATTTACTCCTGTTTCATTTTGTTTCCTCAAAAAGGTAATATTTTGGTTGAAACCACTGCACAAAGGTACAACCACAGATTCATTCTAGTTTTAGGAGGTGATATTCCAGCTTATTGTTTGAGGAAACGGTGAGAAATTTCGCCAAATGGTTGAATACCAACTTGCAAAATGGGTCCATGTAGGATACATAATCCCTATGTATGATACATATTCCCTATGTAGGCCTTGTGAGGTATCTTAGGTCACCATACATAGTCAATGATGAGCCCCAAAGAAAGTTGTTTTTCCACAGAAAAATTTGTAATTTCATTAATTAGGTACGAAATTACATTCGTAGATATATATTGACTATAAAAAAAAATCTAAGTTTATATTATCTTAATGGAATCACTTCCATTACTGAAATTTTTGACAAAATTACAGTTTTGACATATTGCCTAAAACACTCTTTTCCCACTTACCACATGTTGAATCAAAGTTGTCTCACAACCCATATACAAAAAGAAAAACATGATTCTTATGTAAAGTATTACAATTATGCACATATAGGTAACCCCATGTTTTTTCTAACAGTTCCAAAAAAAAAAAAAAAAGATGGATCCCTCCTACAAAATTGCATCCTGGAAAGGCCCGTGGTAATCAAAAATTCCCCCTCTTGTCTATTCAGATAAATTCTAGCTTCCATATTCTAACTATGAGGTTTCTTTGAAAATCCTATCAGCCAGTTTCTTTCGTTCCCCGAGAAATCCTTCTCTCGATGAAGAGTGGCCAACAAAGGTGGAGAAAGATTTGTCCCAGCAATAGTAGTCAGAGTTGTACAACACACCAAGGTAATTGAAGATAACCCTTTGAATCATTTCCCGTAGAAGGTTTCATCACCCCCCCTTTTGTTCTGCAACGTCCAACTACTCCTCCATAGATATCCTTGAGGGAGAAGTAGGAGACACTGAACCTTTGTTTTTAATAACTTTCCCTTTGAAAGGCAGAGAACACTCAACAATCCCATGAACGTATACATGATATCTATGGCACCAAAAAGGAATCCCTTCATAATCCGGAATATGAACAAAAGTTTCGGCCACCGACTCTATAGTTAGCTCCTGTAGTAGACCCGGGCGCAAATTTAGCCTTACCAATATCTGAGCCAATGTCATATGAACAATTTATTTCTAAAGACATATCTACATCTATGTAACTCCCCAACATATTACCAATTGCAGAAAAACGATTAGGCTTCCAGAACTGCATTGGAAGATCTGGTATCCTGACCCGAATCGCTTCTTCATCAATCCTCTCATTCTTTGCATAAAAAGTAGGATTCCATCTCTTACTAATAATGAGCATATCTTCCATGCTCCATACCTTCAATAAAACCCATGTAACATCTTCCATGGAGGAAAAAATGAAAGAAAACCAACCCTGTGTTAGTAAGTGAATGAGTAGCATCTTAGCAATATCCTTTAACCAGTTCTTGGTTATCCACTCCTTCAAAAAATCCATACCCAACTTCTTTACCCTTACACAACCAACCACCACTATTTCTGAGAAATCAACCACCTTTTCCATATCAATATCCATCCCCAAAAAAATCCACTCAAAACATGTCCTATCACATGCACACCGAATGGGTTTTGTGGATGAAGTGAGACGTCCCTCTGATCCTTTTTGTCCCTTTAGATGTTGCTCCGACCTATGTGAGTCCCTTGAAGTATTTACACCTCTTTTATCAATAAAATTACCCACAATACCATCAATAACATCCCTAGATGATATTCCCCCAAAACCCCTATCACCGCCTAGAGATTCGACTTCCAGTAAAGAGGACAACGAGAAATCTAAGGCTATACTAAAACCATCTGAATCTTTCTTTCCAGGACCACACAAAACTCCCTCCTCCAGGTTACCCAGAATTGGTACAAACTCCCACGTGCTAACCACCCCCACGTCATTCTACAAATTCATTTCAAGACCTCCCACCGGACTAGAGTACCACATGGATGTGTCCTCCCATCCCATGGAAAACCCCAAACCTCCCAAAAAAGGTAGATCGCCCACCAAAGTAAACCCAAAACATGTCACACCTGATAGAAAAGGCCTTGATCCCACCACCTCCTCTATCAATTTCATCCCCGATGCACTGACATCCAACTTAGGATTTTCGATCACATGTTCACCCCATGCCCCACTAGACTCCTTCCAAATGTCCAAGTCTTTTCATCCCTCCAAACTCGCAGAGAAAAACTATAATAGCCCATCACAATCTGTGTTAATGGGGTATCCCCCCTCCTCATCCGCCACCATACCAATTTGTTGAACTATATTTTTGTCCCTTAGCAACCTGCAAGCTCCCTTACCAAAACCCGAAAACCACCATCCCTGTCAATTTAATCCTAACCCTAGCCAACCATTTTCGTAAGCTCCCAATCACATCTTCCTCTAGTTCAAAACCCACATTGTTCCCAATGTTTATGAATTGAGACCTTGAAACATATCTCATTCTATCCCTTAGCTAATTTTGTCCTCAAAGAAAGTTGTTATGGACTTAAACCCTATATTTAAACTATATAACGTGGACTAAGAAAAGAAAACCATCGTTAGTGCTATGAAAATTTAAATAGACACAATATCCTTCTTATAGATAAAATATTCTCTAGGTAGGACTTATGCAATGGGATGGGACCCAACACATGGCCCATGGACATAAATAAAAATGTTATGGCCTAAGACTATACCTTTTGGCCTTGGTAAATCATTGTTTTGAAAACCTGAAAAATAAAAACCATATCCCATGGTTGTGGTTATCTAGGTTCCTCACATGGCCCATCATCTATAAAGGAAAATGATGTGGCCTAATACCCCATATTTCATGCACATAACATGAAAGGGACTTAGAAAACCATCCTTAGTGCACAATTCCTTGAAATAGTGATTACATATCACTCATGGTATAATGATTCCCTATCTAGGGCATGTGTAGTGGTTGAAGGGATCACATCTCATCCACGAGTCTCTAAGGAAATGTGGATGGATTTATATCATGAAATTTGACCCTATAATATTTGTTAGACCATGAGAACCATCCTCAGTATTAAGGGTTGTTTGAATGACCTTGGATGATGGTACCCCATATTACTTACATGTCAAATATTCCTTATGAAATCCCATGACATGTTGGCTTGACCTTGTTCAAAATCGCATGTGATCTTACGAGAAATTTTTTATGGCATAAGACCTTAGTTGTATGGGTAAGTGAAAGTAAAACATAAGTTATAAGGTAAATATCAACATAAAATTTAATAAATTAGTACTAAAAGTTAAATACAAATAAAAAGGAGATGCATTAAGTGAAATCAAGCTCAGAGGTGAAAACCTATAATCATTTCCATTATATATATATATATATATATATATATATATATATTTGGTGATGATTAATAACCACCACCATTATTTTGAGGCATTTTTGGAAATTGAAATTATTGGACCTTATGTTAGGGACCTAACCTACCTAACCCCTCAAGTGGGTAGAATAACATATTTCCATGTAATAAATGTCAATATTAATAAGGCCTAGCAATAAGGAGGAATAAGTCAAATAAAGGTATAATTATGGTATTGTGGCTCCATATAATTTGTTGTTTTGTTGTTATTTCTTCATTATTTTTGTATTTTGTTGCTATCTCGATGTTATTTTCTGCATTATTTCTCTTCTTTGATAATATAATAGACTTGGTACCTTACAAGTGGTATCATAGCACTTTCCTCGGCAGGAAATTGTGGGTTAATTTTTTTCAGGGTAGAGATGTATTTCGACGTCTTAAAGCTACAAAGATCTGTCGTTATGTGCATAAACCCACAGTTGGGGAGTAATACACATAAGAAATACAAGTGGTACTCAACCGCACATATGTTGCACACCCTTATAACCCTTGTTGGTACCCCTTTGAGTGGTAGCGCATCAGAAAACACTTGTATACGGATTGGCCTAGATCTCCTGAAGCCCTCCGTAGATAAACTGATTGGCCACCTGACTACTATAGTTACACCAAGAAAAACACTCGAGAAGATACTCTTTATTACCTGGGTAGTCAGGTAGTATGGCTAAGGGAATTGTCTAGCCTCCTTGGTTGGTGCCTTGAGATATTGGGTCGAGTACTAATGTTGGATCCCACACATATATTAGAGAGATGTAACACAGGGAAAACCCTTGTCTATAGAAATCCTAAATACCCTACCCCTTGGGATGGAAACAAAAACAAAACATACAAGATCTATTGTCACGCAATTGTGCCTTCTGCATTCTAGTTGAAAAAATACTACACATTTCTGCATGTTAATCATTTGGGCATTTTGTTGTTGCAGTATTATTTAGGGAAGAGTATAACTCCGCAGGAGTAAAAAAAAAAGAAGAGTATAGCGGTCCTGTAATACCCATGTTTCCCCTAGGTTGTCATTAATCATTAATTATGATCACCATACTATGGAATGGGAAAAATCTAAATGTATTATTGTTTCAATTTCCAATAAATGACTGTGGGGGTGAAGCCTCAAAGTACTGGCCATGATATCACTAGAGGAAAGAGTGAGGAAATTGTAGAGAGGGATCATTAGTTCAAATGACCCAAATTCTCTTTGCTAAAATAATAAGCCTCGTCTAAATTCCAAGGAGGAAGAAGTTAAGGAAATAAGGATTGGTGGTTGAAAAATCAACTATCCCCATGAATGGAAGCATGGAAGGTCTGGTTGAGGAGAAAAAAAACCATCATCCTGAAGTACCACATAGGGCTATTTTTCCTGCAGGTCCAGACTGACCTGAGTTTTCTTCTGACAGAAGGAACAAGACAGGTCGATAAACTTCTTGAAGGGGAGAAAAGGCTTGCAAAAAATACACGCGAAGACATAAAAGAAAGAGACACACTGGGAGAGGGAAGGTGTGGCACAAATATGCAAAAGAAAAGAGTAAGAGTGAGTGAGGCACTCCAAATGAGAAGAAAAATGGGAATATTAAGTTGATATGGTTACTGAAGAGAATAAGAAAAAGGATCTCTGAGAATTTGCAAAAAAAATGACCTGAGAAAAAGGTCACGAGGTTGATGTTGAGGGAGTATCTGATAAACCTCATAGAGACTGTGATAGATAAAGAACCTATCATAAACTGCAAAGGTTCCCTAGTGATATGATCTCTTAACACGGGGTGGCTAGAGTGCTAAGAATGAATTCCTTTGAGCCTACATTTGGGTGGAGAGGCTAACACCCATAGTCAGTTGGTCGGCTATCAACTATAATAGATAATTGTTTCATTTACCCTATGCACTTAGATTGAAATGCATGTTTTGAATGTCTGAGTTTACTTATTTGTAAGTTAATTGGGTAATGTTATCTTATCTACTTTCGGAGTTATATGCATGTGCATGCATTTTATAGTTGAAGGAATGAACCTTTGATATTCTATAAGTTTCAAATTGTTTCTCTTCTATAATCCTGGTGCAAGGAATACACATATACCCTTATGAGTATATGAGCTCGAAGGAGAGACCCGTGCACAGTGTGTAAGGCCAACACTTAATGTAGCATTGAAAGTTTCTCACATTGAGCGAGCGAAATGAATACATGAGAGACTTTCCTAAGTCTCAAGATCAGGAAATATAGCGAGATTTAGGTCTCAAAAAGGAGGATTCCTGTATTTGGAGGACGGTTGGAAGAGATCTGTTCAAGAGGAACCAAATTATTTCACGATCGTTGGGTTTGGAGAAGAAGACAAAGGGTTAACCCCTCGAGTCTTTTGGACTTCACGAGTTCGGCGAATGTTTTGTGTTCGTCGTAGAGGAGACTAATTCTCCAAATTCCTGGAGCCCGAAGTTAATTTGGGTTGTTGGGAGTATAGGGACACGTGGTCCCCAGATAAAATATTATCTGGAAGCTTGGTTTTCCAGTGGAATCAAAATACAATCACAAGAGTGTGCAAGTTTTGCGAATCTCCGAAGGACAAAGAAAATATTGGCCATTGGCGTTAGGTGCACATGGTGACGAATCATATGTGGTTTAGATTTTGGCACTCCAGAAGATATGAGGTGTGTTTCACTTTGGTTTGAGAAATCCCAAAGGTCCAAAGTCTAGATTAGATCTCAACTACCCATCGCAGAGTGCACGTGGATCATTGATCAGAGTTATCTGCGTGTTCAGAGTTTGGAAATATGAAAGGGTGTGTGGTTCAAGGAAAGGAAACCTATGAATGTCGAAGTTACGAAGTGATGTGAACCGTAGATATAGATACGCTTTTGTATATCTCCTGAAATTTATATCTATACCATGGTCAGCCCGACATTGACACTCCGGGAGCAAGGAGGAATTCATATCACGAACTCCTTGAATGTTGAAGTTGCGAAGTAATAAAGGCCGTATATTGAGGGATTACATGGACCCACAAACGACGTGCCATGTGTCACTTGGATTCATATTTTTGGCATACCCTATAGGCCCATTAACATGTGACATGTGTCACCCACTGAAGGAGCCACATGGATAGATTCTGGGTTCCTTCGAAATTTTGGGAGTTCGTAACTTCGAGATTTTGGAACTCGGGAAAACTTGGGATTTTAGAACATATGCTCCCAAAAGGGGGAAAAGGCCAGAGCTATGTGGAAAATCCTTGGGAGTTCAGGAATTCGGGACTCTCGAGGACATGTGTGCAAGAGAGAAAGGGGACGTTCAACATCAAATCATCGAACATCAAACTCACCTGCAACTTATGTGTCAAATGAAGATAAAATCTCATCGTTGGATTGAATGGTGGACGAACCTGCCCATGGATGTAGGAAATTGGGGATGGTACAAATGAGGTGGAGCCACATGGGCGCTATCTGGCCCATATCTAGTAAATTCTCGAAGAACTTCAGGAGGTCATAACTTGCAAACCAGAGCTCAAATTTGAGCCTGGTAGAAGTCGCTAGAACACTATTGGTGAGTAGAAGAGGATGAAAACCTTGAAAAAATGATTTGATATGTTTAAGGGAAGCGAAATGTATATGCCCCATTCCTTAAAAAGGTAATTAAGGGGTTGGGTGTGTTAAAAAGTGGTATGAGAGAATGGAAACAACATTTGGCTTGCTTGGGCTCATGAAAGAGTCAAGTGATCTTTCTTTATTATAAAAATTTAAGGGAAAGGGCACCCTACCCTACCTTATCTAGTAGAGCATGATTCAGACACGGGACTACATGGGTGAGATAATATTCATAAGACTAGTTTACCAAAGCTAAAATGAGTCTGTTGAGAGTATCATTGTCGTACGTAAATTATCTTCATAAGCTCATCAAGGAGAAGGATGTAGATTAAAATTCAGTTGGGATTTTACCCAATGAGATTAAGTCATTCTAGTCTATGGAAAAGGAAGCCTATCATTTCTTTTTGGAAATGATAACCAATCCTACAGGAGTGGGATTATGCTGATGGGAACTAATAGAAAGACTTGGATGTGAATGGATTGAAAGGATCTATAGTAGTAATAATTATTTCTTTAATGAAGGATTAAACCTTGTATATGTTTATGATCACTCATGATCACAGGATTGATGGAAGTGGTAAGGTCAATTTACTTGACCTATAATGAATGAAAAACATTGTTGGAATAACCCAGTAAGTTTGTAAAAAGGAACCCTATAGATTGAGAACAACCTTCATGAAGGTAGAGGTGAAGTGACAAAGAGAAAATTCAAAATCTCATGGTTGTACTAGGGGAGTGTGTATCCCAATTAACATAAGGGTGTTTCTATGCAAGAGGAATGAGTCTGGTGACCATTCTCTGAAAAGGGAGAGCATGAACAACTCTTGGGTTTCGAAGGGAAATGAGAAAAAAAAAATTGTTTCTGTGTACCAGAATTGTTGGGTAGCATTTTTCTAATCAAGCCAATAAACGAAGATGTAGAAATGTGGAGTGATTGACTGAGAAATCACAACAACCTCCCTTGCTCGGTGGATATGAAACTAATTTTCCATCATTCTTATGGGAGGAGGAGAGTGACCTCCATCCCTCGCAGTTGTTGAACAAAAGAAAGAGTTCTAGATGTAATGGTAAAGGCTGATCTACACGTGCATCATGCCTTCTATTTTAATGAGAGTAGATAGAAACAACTAGAACCTATATGAAAATTTTAAAATGGAAAGAGATGGACCATTTTCCCAAGAATGATTATGATGTAAATATACTCTCGAGTTCTTTATTAAAATACTTAGTAAGTAACATACTTCGAAATTGTATTTGGGCTTTAAGGGAATAGTCCAAATGTTATTAGACATTAAAATTTATTATAAATAAGGTAAAATGGTTGATTAAATGTTGATCATGAATGTGGTAAAGGAAGTGTTGGGGAACTTCTAGATGCCCAATGTGTCATATTTACATCCAATGGTGAATGGTATCCATATAGATATAGTTGGACCCTAGTGAGAGGAATGTAGAAAAGGATTTCCTTGATTGGAAGGTACGCTGATCAAGACCAGTTGGAAGCTAGATTGGTTGTTTTGTTACCGTGGGCATGGTTATAATTGACCATACATTATTTATGAGTGGGAAATGTTTTCATCGAAGTTGATGCAAGAGCATTTTATTGCTAGTTGTTATCGTGTAGAAAGGGAAACATAGTTATGAAAATGTCTGTTAAACTGTTAGGTGGATGTCATGTGAGTGACTGCAAGTTCCCAACTGAGAGGGAAGCTCAATGTTGAGTATCGCTATGGAACTTGTCATGAGAATGGAAGTAACATCTTTCGGAGAAGGATCTGGAATGTTGATATGTCCATGAAGGACATGGAAAGGGGTACAATCAATGAGCTTGCATGATGAATGTTTAGCTGTGTTTGTGTATGCTTGAGTGCATGAATTTGATGCAATGGAAGGTTGCTTGATATGAAGACCGGTATTAATTCCAAATAGATATGAATGAATGATATTAAATTTGCAAGTGATGCACATATATGATGAAAGAGTAAATGAGTAAGGATGCTCTGTTGTCATGATGAAAGGAAACATGATTATGCCTTTGAGGACCACATGAGAACAATTGTGAACAATCATGAGTTAAATGATTTTAATGAAAATATGTATGTGAGATGTAAAATATACCTATGGTAGATACACATAGGCTTATTATTATGCATGTGGTTAAGTGCATAATTGATGTAAGTTAACAAAACAAGGAATATGTGTGGATAAATAATATAGAGGCATAACAAAGATGCATTTTTATATTCCTTATGGAATATTTGGTGAAAAAATGAAGCTAACTGAAGGTTCAGGATACCACAAATAGTGAAGGATATGAAATAAGGAAGTTTCATGATGAAGGAGTTCCCTATGGAGGAACTGTGTGAAGACTCTATCAGGAGAACAAAGTCACAACCTTAATGACTGTTGAGAATTGAGCAGCGAGCTACAAGCCTATATATATATATATATAAGAATCCTGGATTACATTTTAAAACATCATTCATGAATGGAAGACTAACAAATGAATGTTGACCATTCTGATAACTGAATGGTAATATGCATAATGCATAGGTTCATGATTAATTACAAAAAAAAATGTTTTCTATTAAAGAATTTTGATGTATCCAAAAGGTTAGAGTGAAGCCTAACCAAGGATTATCAAGGAAAAGAATAGGTAGATCCCAACAGGGATTAAATTGCAAAAGCAAAGAATGGAAAAGGAGGAATACTTTTTTCACTTTAAAAACTCTGAATTACTTACATAGTTGTAGGTCTTAAAAGAGAAGTCGTGGGAGAAAGTATAACTGGAAAAAGGGAGAATGAATAAATAAGCATATTTAAATAAATGGGCTTGGTTAATCCATGATAAGTAAAGGCAACGAGGCCTTGGAAAACAACTTAGTTGGAATGAAAGTCCAGGGTTGTGTAGAAGGAGTTGGACGAGGGAAGAGTTCCTTGACCCCTTCCTTGTTGGTTATTGTATTTCTCTAGTATGAGATATTGATTTACTAATAAAATTAAATGTTTTGACATCATAGTGATGATGATTGCATGATTGTATAATCAATTGAGAATTGTTTGTGAGCCATTGTATATGTGGAATGAAAATATAGTGTGCATCAAAACTAACAATTTGTTCGGTTGAGGAATGTTGAAGTTGCGGGAAGAAAGGGTCTTGGATATGGAAGTGTTGTAAGCCATAAGGAAGACTAATTTACTGCTAATCCATACTTCTATGGGAAGAAAAATCCCATACTCATGAATCTGTTTCCTGTGTGGAACAGATCCAAACAAAAAAAGAAAAGAAAAAATAAGAAAATGTGGAATTTGGAAATCTGTGGGTGACAGATTTGCAAGAAAATTATGAATTTGAAATTGATGATAATATCTCATAATTTGTGTATACCTGTGATACGGGTGAGATGAAAAATATTTGTATAGGAAGGATAGATGAAGGTTTTCAAGATGGAAATCATGAAAATTGAACTAAGTAGGACATGAGAACCCTGTGGTAATCCATGGTCACCTAGAATATGTTGTGTTGTGGAAACACAAGCTCGAGGGATGCCTTAGCAGAGAAAGTCTGAGGGATTCCTTGTCTATAAGGATCAATGAAGTATCTATAATTCTTCTTGTGTGATAAATCCTTGGAAACACAAGATGGATCACTCGAGGAACTGTATAGTAGAGAAGGGGATGCCTGATCCTGGGCCTGGAGAGTGAGTGACCGCAAGGAAGAGGAGACTTTGATAATTCTTATAAACTATTGATTGGGATCATGCACATAATGGGTATATCTAGGAAAAACATCGAGTCGAGATCACAAGACATCCATGTGGATAAAAATCCACAAACTGCACAGATAAGTATTGTGCTATATTTTTTAAATTTTTCCTCTTGAATTTTGCACAACAATGGGATATTTCCGCATAAAATTGTGATTAATATTCTTTTTGTCCAATATTATTGAAGGAAGTTGACGAAGTCCAAGATTCTGGAAAGAAACTGACTAAGAAAGAGAATAATTATTTATGAAACAACTGAATAACAAAGGCATTACGAGTGTTACTGAGAAAGAACATCGAGGATGATGTTCCTTTTTAAGGGGGAGGGGATTGTAATACCCTTGTTTTCCCCAGGTTGTAATTAATCATTAATTATGATCACCATACTATGGCATGGGAAAAATGTAAATGTATTATTATTTATATTTCCAACAACTAACTGTGGGAGTGAATCCACGAAGTACTAGCCATGATACCACTAGAAGAAAGAGTGAGGAAACTGTATAGAGGGCTCATTAATTCAAATGACTCAAATTATCTTTGTTGAAATAATAAGCCTCATCTGAATTCCAAGGAAGAATCAGTTAAGGAAATAAGTATCGCTGGTTGAAAAATCAAATACGCCATGAATGGAAGCATGAAGGGTCTGGCTGAGGAGACAAAACATTGTTAGCCTAAAGTACCACAGAGGGCATTTTTTCCTACAGGCCCAGATTGAACTGAGTTTCATTTTGATAGAGGTAACAAGACAGGTCGAGAACCTTCCTGAAGGGGAGAAAAGGTGTGCAAAGAATACACATCAAGACAGACAAGAAGGAGACACACTGGGAGAGGGAAGTCATGACCTGGATATGCATAAGAAAAGAGGAAGAATGTGTGAAGCTCTCTAACTGAGATGAAGAATAATAAGATAAAGTTGATATGGTTACTGAAGAGAACAAGAAAAAGGATCTCTGAGAATTTGCAGAAAATGGGACTTGAGAAAAAGGTCGCGAGCTTGATGTTTAGGGAGCATCATATAAACCTCGCAGAGATTGTGATAGAGAAAGAACCTCTAAGAAACTGCAAATTTTCCCTAGTGATATCCTGGCTTGGCATGGGGGTGGCCAAAGTGCTAAGATTGAATTTCTATGAGCCTACGGGTGGGTGGAGAGGATAACACCCACAATTAGTTGGTCAGCTATCAACTGTAATAGATAAGTGTTTTGTTTACCCTATGCACTTAGATTGAAATGTATGTTTTGATTGTATGAGTTTACTTATCTATGAGTTAATTGGGTAATGTTTTGTTATCTACTTTTAGATTTATATGCCTGTGCGTTCATTTTATAGTTGAAGGAATGAACCTTTGATATTTTATAAGTTTCAAATTGTTTCTCTTCTGTAATATTGGTGGAAGGAATACACATTTACCCATTTGAGTATGTGATCTTGAAGGAGATACTTATGCACAGTGTGCAAGGCCAACACTTAGTGAAGCATTGAAAGGTTTTCACGTTGAGCGAGGATAAGGAATGTGTGGGAGACTTTCCTAAGTCTCAAGCTCATGAAAGATAGAGAGATTTAGGTCCCAAAAGGGATGATTCCTATATTTGGAAGACTAGTGGAAGAGATACATTTGGGAGGAACCAAAGTCTTTCACGACCATTGGGTTTGGATAAGAAGCATGAGGGTTAACCCCTCGAGTATTTCGGACTTCGTGAGTTCGAAGGATGTTGTGTGTTCATAGTAAAGGAGACTAATTATCCAAAGTCCCTAAGACCCAAGTTAATCTGGGTTGTTGGTAGTAGAGGGACACGACATCCATAGATAAATGCTTATCCGAAAGTGCGGATCTCCGGTGGAGTTGAAATACAATCATAAGAGTGTGCAAGTTTCATGAAGCTCCGAAGGCTAGACAAAATCCTGACCATTGGTGTTAGGTGCATGTAGTGATAGTTCAAGTGTGGTTTAGATTTCGACAAGATCTAAGGTGTTTTTTTATTTGGGTTGGCCCATCATAGAGTGCATGCGGATCATTGATCAGAGTTATCTGCATGTTCGGAGTTTGTAACCATGAAAGGAAGTGTGGTTAAAGGCGAGGAATCCTTTGAATGCTTAAGTTACGAAGTGATGTGAACCATATATATAGAGACCCTTCTGGATCTCTCCTGACCATTAGATCTAGACCATGGTCAGCTCAACATTGACCACTCCAGGTGTAAGGAGGAAGTCATAACAAAAACTCCCTGAACACTGAAGTTACGAAGTAACGGAGGTCGTAGATCTAGGGATTGTGTGGACCCACAAATGATGTTCCACATGTCACCTGGATTTGTACGTTTCGCAGACCCTATAGGCCCATTAACACATGAAATGTGTCACCCACTGAACGAACCACGTGGAGAGATTATGGGTTCCTTTAGAACTTTGGGAGTTCGGAACTTCAGGAATTTGGAACTCTGAGAAACTTGGGATGTTAGAATGTATTCTCCCAAAATGGGTGAAGGATGGAGCTACGTGGTAGTGTCTAGAGAGTTCAGGAATTCAGGACTACAGAGGACATGTTCACAGAAGATAAAGGGGATGTTCAACGTCAAAGCACCGAACATCGAAATCCCCTGCAAATTATGTGTCAAATGAAGATCAACTCCCACCATTGAATTGAACGGTGGATGAACCTCCCTGTGGATGTAGGAACTTGGGGATGACATGAATGAGGTGGATCCATGTGGCCCATGTCTAATAAATGATCGAAGAACTTCGAGAGGCCATAACTTTCAACACTGATCTCATATTTGAGCCTGGTAGCAGTTGTTCGAACGCTACGGGTGAGTAGAAGAGGATGTCGACCTCAGACAAAGGATTTGAGATGATTAAGGGAACAAACATTTAGATGCCCCATTCCTTAAAAAGGTACTTAAAGGGTTGTATGTGTTACAGGTCCTGTCAACACACTTATTTGGGACCTATCCCATTGGATTCCCCTTTTCTCCCTGATCGTAGTTATACCTTTCATTTTTAATTTTTTTTTTAGTGGACCCGACCCCTTATCAACTTCCTTATTTTTACACCTATTCCATTATATTTCCATTCTCTCCCTAATAATCATGGTACCTATCACTTATAATTCCTTTTTTGTGGCCCCACCCACCCATTTTTCCTTACTTGCACTCCCCCCTCCAAATGGACACAACTCGCAACCAATACCTACAAGATTCCATCAACCAAGCCCATGAATCTATCCAACATGTGAAATATGAGGTTTTATCTACAAATTCCCACCTTGCACAATTCAAGACCCAAGTCCAACCCAAATTTGACACCATGGAAGCCAAATTCATGAACCAATTTAACACCCTTCAATCTTTTGTCAACCAGTTGTTGAACCAGACTCTAGGTCCTTCCTCCTCAGACCAACTAGATGTTGTTGATTCCTCTCATTCTTTGCATTTTCAATCCAACTCCTTTCATCGTGACCCTTGTCTTCCCTGCATTGAGGTCAATAAATTTGATGGATCTGATCCTATGGGTTGGGTCACTCAATTGGAACATTATTTTTCTTTGCATGGTATTATTGATGAGTTGGCCAAACTTCACTATATTTTCCTCTATCTAGATCCTTAATGATGGGAATGGTGGAAATGGTGTAAAAATTTATGTTAGGGGTATATTGTCTGGACCTAGTTTGTTGTAGAGCTCTATGACCGCTTTGACACTGATACCCACTATATCGGTCATTTGAGCAAGTTGAAATAGTTAGTCAAAGTGGAAGACTTTATAACTGTTTTTGAGAATTTGGCCTTTTGAAATGAGGGCATGTTAGATGTTTTCCTCCGTGAATGATTTATCAATGACCTAAAGGATGAAATCTGATCCCAGGTTCTCATGGCCTGCCCTTAGACTTTGTTAGAAGCTACTAAACGTGCTAAATATGCCCAACAATTGTTTTTTTCCCAAAAAAAAAACTCTCTTTTGTTCCTCGCCCTCGAACCAATAATCCTAAACCGCCTGTCACTCCCCTCAAGGTTCAGAAACTAACTAGGGATGAAATGGTCGAATGCCAATTGAAGGTTCTTTGTTATAATTATGATGAAAAATATTTTTTGGGGCACAAGTGTAAGGAACAAATACTTTTTATAACCATTTCTGAAGATGTTCCTAAAGAAGATGTGATAGTTCCCCTTGTTGAAGATCCCTCCCTTCCTGATGCTACCCAAGAGCTTGTTGACCCACCTGAAGTTGACCCACTCATTTCCTTGCATTCCCTCACTGGCTTCTCTACTCCACAGACCCTCAAGCTCATTGGCTATATTAAGAACAGGAAGGTCATCATCCTAGTTGGCAGTGGTAGCACCCACAATTTTATTCATCATCGCATTGCCCAGGAAACCAGTTTCTATATTTGTGTTATCAATAATTTTCAAATCATGATAGCCAATGGTGGGTCCATTAAATGTGGTGGGTGTTTTGAAAATGTACATATTCAAATTGGACATTACCACCTAAAATATCATATGTGTTCCATTAAAATGGGAGGTTGTGACATTGTGTTGGGTGTTGAATGGTTACGTAGTTTGGGTCCCATTCTTATGGATTTTAAGGAATTAACGATGCAATTCCAATAGGAGGGACAAATGTATCACTTCCAATGTCTCATATCTAGTTCTCTTGATATCATAATTTCACATCACGTGGAAAATATCCTCAAGAAAGGCCACTCCAGTATTATTTCTCAAATCCATTATATTCAAGTGGTTGAGACACCCTCTATGCATCCTAACCTCCAAGCTATTCTCTCCAAACATCAAGTTTTTTTTTACACTCTTGAGGGACTACCCCTACTCGTGGTGTTCATGATCATTCCATACCCCTTTTTCCTGGAAGTCTTCCTCCCAATGTTCTCCTGTATCATCATCCCTTTTCCCAAAATAATGAAATTGAGAAAATAGTGCAGGAATTGTTCCAAAATACTGTTATCCACCCCAATACCAGCCCTTATTCTTATCTTGTGGTCATGGTACTTGAGAAAGAATTTACTTGGAGCATGTTTCCTGACTTTTGTGCCCTCAATAAACTCACCATCAAGGACACGTTTCCCATTCATGCCATTGATGACCTCTTAGATGAGATGAGTGGTTCTCAGTACTTCACTAAACTTGATTTTCATTCTGGCTACCACCAGATACGTATGCAAGAAGCTAACATCCCCAAGACTTCCTTTCGAACTCATGAGGGTCACTATGAGTTCTTGGTCATGCCCTTTGACCTGTGTAATGCTCCCTCCACCTTTCAAAGCCTCATGAATCATGTCTTCCGTAATTTTCTCTGTCATTTTGTCTTAGTTTTATTTTATGATATTCTCATCTAAAATGAAACTTGGCAATCCCATCTTGCCTATGTGGATCAAGTTGTCCATCTACTCTCTCAGCATCAACCTTTCCTCAAACAATCTAATGTGCCTTTGGCACCTTGGAATTTGAGTACTTGGGTCATATTATTGACAAGGTTGGTGTTTGGGTGGATCCTAAGAAGATTGAAGCAATGCAGGATTGGCCTTGCCCCAAGACTATCAAAATATTGTGTTGTTTTCTAGGTTTAACATGATATTATCGCAATTTTGTTCAGAATTATGGAAATATTGTGGTTCCTCTCACTGCTCATTGTTAGGTGATTTATATTTACTAAAAAATACACTAAACTACCCTAAATTAATTTTTCAACCCAGGGTAAGTAAACTTAGATTTGTAGAAAAATATATTCCAAAGGTAGAAGGTTGGTAGGAGTATAGTCTAACTACAGAAAGAAACTATCTAGAGATAATCTACTCAAGAAAACCTATCTAATGAACAAACCCTACTAAGAAAATTGAAACTAGGTAACCGAAGTACTTTTGGGCCAAGAACTGATCGATAGTTCCTAAGAAAGCAAGTAAAAACCTTATTCAAAGCAAACTAGTTCATGACAATAAGCAAAGGTAAACTACTAAGCATACTAAGAAAATGATGAGAGCAAACAACTTTTAACTTGCCAACCTATCTAAAAAATGATGAGAAACTACCCAATGAAAGCAAATAAATAAGCAAGTAAGCAAAATCACCTATCTAACCTATTAAAGAAAATAGACAAGAAAGCAAAAAACACCTAACTAACCTATTAAAGAAAATAGACAAGCAAGAAAAAACACCTAACTAACCTATTAAAGAAAATAGACAAGCAAGAAAAAACACCTAACTAACCTATTAAAGAAAATAGACAAGTAAGCAAAGACTTATCATTGAACAACTACCTAGCCTAAGAGGGAAGTGAACTAAATGACTAATGAAAAACTATTTCTGTTGCGTTAAAGGAAATTTAAATGCTCGATGCAATGCATGAAAGGAAATCTATTTTGTTGAAAGCAATAAAGACTATCAACTAAGCTTATGAAAATAAGAAACTATCTTTTCTAACTTATGAAAGCAAGAAACTAACTTTAACCTATGAAACACTCAAATGTAATGATGGTGGTTGTGTGAATTCCTTTGGTGGTGATAGATGATATCTCGATGACACTTGACAACAAATGAYAGTTCTAATGCTATAAGCTCAATACTAATTTCAATGGMAAAATGAATGGTGTGTAGTAAACAGTCCAATGAAAACTTAGCCATGATAAAAGTAATGTTAAATACCCTACATATTCATGTATAAACCATCAACATCATGATGAGATCATCATTGTCTAATTAAGAAATTCAATTGCATCTTAATCTATGAAAGGAAATTGCGTGAAAGGAAACTATACTATGTCTATTTTAATCATTCAAGCTATGATAAAGAAAATGACTGAAAACAGAAATTAAAAACATGATATTAAAAAGTGAATTGACAATTACATTTAACCAATAACTAAGCAAGTGAAATCTATCTAAAACTGAAGTAAGCAAGCTATGATTCAAAAACTGGAAGCAAATCTATCCATCCATCAATCTTTGTCAGAAGAAACTCACATTAAAACTATGCTTTGTTCTAATTAAAAATCTGTTCTAAGCATGACTGTAAAAATATAAAATAAAGCACAATTTATCATATAACTACATGTAGGGTTAGTATAATGAGAGAGAGACTTTTTAATGGCACACAAAATTAGTAAAGAGACTTGGGGTTAGTATGAAGACTTGGGGTTAGTATGGATACTTGCAAGCCTTTTTTAATCTACAAAATTAACACATACTAACACATATCATCATCTAACCTACAAAAGAGAAGTAAAACGGTAAGCTACAACAAACTAATTAGCACAATAAAAATATACATCTACAGAAAATAAAAAGAGAGCAATTTAAATTAGGAAATGAAAAATAAACATCAAGACAGTTACCAGACTGTTGGTGGGCCCCCAACAAGTCGTGGTCACTCTCTAAAAGCACACCACGACCTCAGCAGGCCAAATTCAACATAAAAATCCAAAAACACGGTTTTGGCACTATTCTGGCAATGTAAAACTAGAAACAGAGAAAAATCATTTTTCTGGCAATTCTGATGCTTATGCTACTTGGCTAATAATCAAATGATCATCCTATTGGTATTTATAAGCTTACAACCCAGGTGGTCAATCAAAGTAGGGTTGAACCACCTCTAAATTCAACAAATTACATTAAATGCATCCATAATTAACAAAACAGAGGAACCCAATGATCGCCCTCTTTGGACAACTGAAATTGAGTTTTCTTGAGCTTAGTAGATGGAGGGGGCAATGACAAACAAAACCCATGTGCTCGATTTGTCCACCACTAGACGGCAATACCATAACCGCCAACTTGCGTTGCGTTTTTGTGCAATACTGGGTACCAGAACGAGTGTCGGATCAAGTACTGGAACAAGTGTTGGTTCAAGTGTTGGAACAAGTGTCAGACCAAGAAACATGGTGTGTTTTTCCCTGTAACAGTAGAAAAACATGAATTAACTCTTGGAAACCATAAAATATGATAAATTAAACTTGATTGAATCACAAAACACAAATTATACGTACCTCATGCCAATTGTATCATTTTACCATAAAATTCTTCAAAAAGCTCCTTTGAAACATAAAAAATGCATATGTACATATGGAAAAAAGTGTATAATAACATCATGAAGATGATGATATCTCGGGCCCAACATACCCCCACACTGACGATTTTGCAGGTCCCACTGCAAACAAAAAGAAGTCATCCCTCGGAACTAGGCTTGCTGAGGAGGGTCGGATTTAGAAGCCTCTCCTTATTGATGTGTAGGCTTAGCCTTGTGCCTCTTATGTTGATTTAATTGTTCTCTTAAGCTGTGGTTATATTGGGTCATCCCATCGACCAACTGTTGAAGGGAGTTATCTTTTTCCTGAAGGACTGCATTGTCATGATGAAGGTGTGCATATATTTTCTTCCTCTCCTCCAATTGTTGGAGAAGATGATGGTTTTCCCTTTGTAGCTCCTCTACAGTTGGGGCAAAATCAGTGATCTCCGAGGAAGTTTCCTTTGAGAGATATGGTCAATTTATCAATTTTAGGATCAAGAGTGGGCATGGGTAAAGTAGGTGTGATGGGAGATCGGAAAGGTGAGGTCGGTTCTGATTTTGTTTTCCTTAGTGGCTCTAATCCATCCGCAAAGACTTATCTAGGTTTCTTATGAGGGATCTCAAGGTCGGAGGATACTTGGATAGGATCTAAAGTAGGTGGAGACTTGGCATAAGACTTGGTTCTTATGTTCCAGATACTCTTTCGAAAAGGTCCCTTACCAAATCGGTTGGCTCCTCTCTTGTTTGTGGGAATGATGAGAATGTCTTGTTGCATTACTTCTTGGAGCTTCTTAGGTGTAGGATCAAGAGAAAATGAAGGCATTGAGGGGTCAACAATAGTATTCTTTTGGTCTTTGTTATTGGTCTTCTTCCCCGATGAAGAAGTAGGAATATCAACAAGCTTTTGGTATTGTTCCGGCAAAGAGGGAGTTTGTGCAAGGGAGTTTGGATTTTTTAGAGAGTGAGGCTTGGATGGAGAGATAGTTTTTAGGGTAAGTGGAATTTTTCCGGTCTTAACTGTCAAGTGAGGATTTGCAAATTGGTAGATAAAGGCATCCCAACTTTTCCCCTGCTTCTCTAGTTTGGTAAGAACGAGTAGTTTGATCAAACCATGGTGGAAGAGACTATTGTGGGGGTTGGTCACATTTTTTCTCACTTAAGAGGA
>ML837568.1:78772-93393 GCA_009831015.1 Picea engelmannii | reverse complement strand
AGTCTAGTAGCAAACTAGTGGCTACAACACTCTCATATTTTGGTAATGAGAAAAAGCTTTGGAGGATCATTGGTGCATCTTTGAGTATTCTTTTTGCTCCATACACATGAGGTGATATTGTTTGCTTATTGTTTATGTGTTATTGGTAGTAGATCTTTGGTAGAGTATTCTATTAGGGTAAACTAATTGAAGAGTATTCTTGTTAGTTTATGTTTATGTTGAATGGTTTAGGATTTGCAAGTATTTCGTTCTAGACTTGTTCAAGATAACTATCTATTCCATGTTTCACATTTTCTCTAAGTTTTGCAGGTCATCCCAAAGGATTCATTGGGATAGTTATCGAAGAGGATTCTACCCTTGAGCCCTTCTTACACTCCTTTCTTATTTCTTATGCCATTTAAATTTCTGCATCCATTTCCATATATTTTTCAGCTTGATTACTAGTCTTAGAAAGGTCAAAAATCAATATTATATTTCAGATTTGTTTGCTGGAAATTTCTGTGTAAAAACATAAATTTTCTGTCCCATATTTGGTGTTTTTGTAGCATTTCCAGCAAGCTTTTGCTTGCTGTTTTTTGCAGGTTAGTGACAGATCTGAAGGTACATGCTGTCAAGAAACACCTAGGAGGCTTCCCAAACACTTCTACTTGGTTGGGTAACAATTTCTCCTTCTCTCTCCTTCACATTTCTAAGTTTCTTCAATATTTCTTTCACCTTTTGGGCCCTAAATCTTAATTTAACTCAGATTAGTTTGCTTATTCTTTAACTTAGTTTATTCTTTTGTCCATAATATCATTAGTTTAGTTGCTATTTCTTTTCATTAATTTGTTATAATCTAAGCTACCCTCTTTGGCCAATATTGGAAGGCTTGCCACTACCTTGGCCATTGAAGTGGTGTTTTCTTTCAAGTTTTATTCATTTGCTTTAAAAATTTAATCATAAGTATTAATAGTGCTAAGATAGTTTCTGCCTGAGCAGTCGACCAGGAGTCTGTCTAGTCTCTCCTAGAGGACATCAGACTGAATGCCCTGCTTTCCTTTGCAGTTATATCTTAGTAGTATTAATCTCATTTGCTGGCACCTTGGGGGAGTCATCCCCAAAATCGCCTTGGCTTAAAGGGAAATTTATATGTGATGATCCATAATGCTATCTAGTTAGAATATCTTTAGTTATCATCATTTCCAAGCTTTATTTTCCTTAAGTCATTCACTTTCATATGCTCATAATCTCATGCTTAAATGGTTAAATGATTTATAATGTCTTTTAGATGTTAAATCCTTGGTAACATAAGTCATTTAGCTTGTTTACAATCTTAGCATATGTGATCTAGTTTTTTGGGTTTAAGATCTCTAGCTTTAACTTGTTAAATCTTTACTTTCTTTAAAGTTTATATCTTTCACATTGATCTAACACTGTTACATGCATGATTGATGATAGATCTTAAATTCTAAGTTAAATGTTTATATGTTGATGTGATGCTCATGTGCTTAATAATCTTCTATCTATTGTGACATAACTTCACATCTTAAGTCATTTTACTTTCTAAAGAGCACTCTTTTAAGATTAAGTTATCTTGCTTCATTGGTTGATCTCACACATAACTTAAATCTTCTTTTCATGCAAGTTTAATTTTCTGTTTTATATAGCAAGCTGTTCTTGCTTACATCTCACACTTTGACTTGCAAATATTATGTGGAGTGGTTCATAACTAATTGGTTTATCTTTTGTATCATTTTCATATAATTACACGTGGTGAATGCTTTTATTTTTAAACTGTTTAACACACTTTTATAAGCAATTTTGCTCACGACCATACCCTTAAACGCTCAATTTTGGAGGTCTAAAACTTGTCTAAAATACACCCAACACATCTAAAGACCCACCCGAGGGTCATAATAACACGTAGGAACATTTTTAGGGGCTTCATTCAACCATCTCCACCATCTAAAACGGGTGGGAGGAAAACAACGGAGGGTAGTGGCGGGGGACCGTCCCGTGGTTTCGTTGGGGAGATCCTTTCCGGGAAGTACTCCTACTGTCAGGACTGACCTTGGAAGCTAGGATAAGGCCTCGTTAGCCTAACTATTTTGAGCACCGGGCAGTCATTTGGCCAAGGGAGGAGGAAGCTTGAAGCACACACCTAGTTTAGGGGGAGGGAATTAAAATTAATCAATCTTTAAGAAACTCCTAAACACCTAGTTGCATAGATCACCTTTGTATGTTTGGGTAGACGTATTGATAGGAACACATCATTGGTGATAATATCATTGGTTTATCTTATGTGCAACTTGATGGTGAATACTTCTTATGTCTAAGTGAATATTTGGTAGTAACATTGAAATATCTTGTTAATAAATTGTTGTGGTGTGAGTCAAGAGATTGTTGAGTATCCCACTTGGGGAGGCATCACTTTCTTTGATTCTTGAGTGCTTGTGTGATTGTAGCCAGTGAAGACAGTCCAATAGAGTAAGTGCTATTGGGGCATGCTTGGCAAATTGTTGAACACTTACACCTTTTGTACCTTTGTATCTTGTATATTTGTAATTAGTGTGACAACTTGTAACACTTTGTAATTCTTTTTGTAAGTAATCATAACCTTGGGGTTTGTGGGTCGCTTAACTTCTCCAACTTGTAAACTTCTTGTAATAAACCACCCTCAAACACTAGTTAACCCCATTGCCCAACCTTAGGCACTAGTCATAGTTGACTTAGGGAAAGGGCTGACTTTGCATTTAGATTAGACTTGCACTTGCATTGCTGCTTGTCATCATAGGCTAGTTTTCCCCTTTGGCCTATAACAAAATAAAACTAACTCCTAGAACATTAAATCCTAAAATCAAACTAGTAACTAGGGACTACCCCCCTTGGCTTCCCTAGGAGTAAGCCTACAAGGAAGAGGTTCCAGTCAAGGTGACAGTGTGGACTGGGAACCTAGACATTGTGTCTCCGAGGACACACTGAGTGAGTTGGACTTAGCTCACGCTAGCAAGTGTGTATTAGGACGGCAACAATATCTATGCTTTGAAATCCTTTATTTCCTGCACATTAAAACACACGGTTAACTTGACTCTTTGTATCTTTATATTTTGTAGTTCTTAGATATTCTTGTTGTATCTATTGTATCATCTATTCATCTTGTATCTAATTGTAGATTTGTATCTAACATTGTTGTGAAGTAATTATAATCATTGTTTTATTTGTAAATCTTTTGTAATCAAACTCCCTCAAACACTAGTTGACCCCTTAGTTGCACTAGTCTTAGTTGCCCTAGGAAAAGGCTTGCTTCTCATCCTTATTGTTGCATCTTGCATTGCTGCCTTTGCATCATAGGTTAGTCTTTCCCCCCAACCTTTAACTAATTAAAACCAACTCCTAGAACTTAACGTTAATCTCATCTAGAAACTAGGGTCTACCCTCCTTGGCTTCCCTAGGAGTAAGCTTAGACAAAAGAGGTTCAAGTCAAAGTGACTGCGTGGGCTGTGAACCTAGGCATTGTGCCTCCAAGGACACACTAAGTGGGCTGGACTTTGCTCACGTTTGCAAGTGTGTATAAGGACGACAACACACCCTAATCCATCCTGAATAATGCAATACTTAGAAACTTTTAACCTTAGTGCTATTCTTTTATGAGCAATCAAGTGACTTGGGAAAGTAAGGTTAAGGAGAAAATAGATGATGTTTGAATACCACTCATGTTGTTCCAAACACTGAAGTTCTGCAGACATAATTGGACTTGATTGATTATTCTGATAAACCAAATTCAAATCCCTTTCATTCCCATCTGTCAACATCTGAGCTAGACCTTGACCTTTGACAAGTTTGGTGGGTTTAATCTCTGTTGACTGCCTATTCAACTAGGGGGTCAACTCCATGTGCCATGAAGATATGCATCATCAGATGCAAATATGTTGAAGATAGTTTGGTTCTACTGGGCATTTTATGCCTCCAACACAAAATTTTGTAAACGGAATTTCCGCACCCCTGCGTGGGTTAATAATGTAATAGGTTTGCATGGATCATAGTTAGGTCAGGTACCTTGGGATGTTTTCAATGGGAGAGTTCTTTTCACCGAGGGTTTTTAATCCTCAGGTTATCAACTGGGCTCTTCAGCCTAGTTGGTTTCCCATGAGTTTTTCCCTCACACTTGCAATAATTCCTCCAAAGTGGTGAACGACGTTCTAATTGTCTCATCCTCTGGTAGCTATTGTTTAGGAATGATGTAAATGACCATGTTAGACATTGTAGAAAGTTTCACGGAACTTTGTCGAGTCTAGATAGGTTTTTTTTAATTAATTAAATTTAATTAATTTTCCTAAGGTTGGGATTTTAATTATTTAATTAATTAAGTGTTTTTGAGCAATTATTGTAAAAACTGGGTCTTTGGGCTTTTGATAGGGGTATTTGTGCTCAAATAAAATGGAAAGGCACCCCCTACACCCATGGACCAAGTTTCAACTCAGTCAGACAAGTTTTGCTATGCATTTGTCCACCTGGAGTCAAAGTCATTTAAAACAACAATTTTAATTGCTAAGTGACATTGCCGAAATGTCAAAATTTTGTAATTTTTGAGTTAATGGGTAAATGTTAAGATGACAAAAGGCAAGAAAAGACATCCCTAACTTACCCAACCCACCTTACAACCTTTTTACACCCTCTAACTCATCCACTCAACTAAACTCCCACGCCCCTAGGGGGATTTGCACCCCCCTCACACCCAAACCTTTGAAATATGCTTTGAGTTGTTGTGTGGGCCCCTCCCATAAGAGGTGCACCCTTCCTAGCCTCTAACCTCACCCTTTAGTGGTCCCCACGCTCCACCTCACCTATCCACACACTCACTCATGCCAAAACCCTAGAGGTGGTGCGCCCCCTTCCTTGAGATTCACATTTTTGCTTGGGTTTTGACACATAGAGCTCATCCAAGTGCCTTCATCTTGCCTCTTGAGCTATAAAAAGAACCTCTCCCCACTCATTCACTCACCATTCTTTGAGCTAGTGTTACTATACTGGAATTTCACCTCTCTTGCTCTTGCCATCTTGTCATTTCACTCATATGCTCTTGAGAGTCTTGGAGCAACTTGTTGCTGCAACACTCTCACCTGGATTAATAAAGCTTTGGAGGATTTTGGAAACACCAAGAGTATTCTGGTTGCATTCTTACACATGAGCTGACTTTGTGTTGTTCAAGTTTTTGTGTGGTATTGAGTAGATCTTTGGTAAATTAGTGTACTAGAGTAGATTAGCAAAGAGTATTTTTGCTGGTTTATACTTGTTGGATAACTAAGGGTTTGAAGTATTTCATATTGTTAGTCTATTCAAGCTTGTTATCTATTTCCATGCTTCACATCTTGTCTTGAGTTTTGCAGGTTTGCTTCAAAGGGATTGTTGGAAAAGCCTCAAGAAAGAGTCTTCCCTCAAAGCCTTCTCAAACTCCTAGCTTACTTAGTCCTATTTTTCTGCACTCATTTCATCTATATTTCAGTTTAATAACCATCTTAGATAAGTCATATATTTTTACTTTTCACTTGGAGATTTTATGTGAAAAAATTCTGCGTAAAAAACATAAATTTTTCTTAACTTTGTTGTGTTGTGCAGCATTTCCAGCAAGCTTTTGCTTGCTGTTTTTTCCAGGTTCTTACCAGAAACAAGGGGACATGCTGTTCAAGTTCATCCATACAACACTACAAAAACTTCCACAATAGTTGGGTAAATTTCCCCTTCTCTTTCTCCTCTTTTTCTAGCATTGTAGCAAGCCCCCGAGAATTTCCCTTGAGGCTTGCATTCTCTTGTATCATTTGCTTTCTTGTATTTTATTTCAGCAAGTTTTAGTTGCCTACACCTTGGGAGAGTGATTGGCCAAGCCAACCCCCCAAAATCGTTGGGCTAGATTTTAATTTTCTTTTGAGCAATTTTTTATTTCTTGCCCCACTTGTCCACAAGACAAGGTTGTGTGGCTAGCATAATAATAATAATCATTTAAGTCTTTTCTTTCCAACCCTCTTTAACACAACATTGGTAGGCTTGCCTCCACCTTGTGCCATTGTAAGTGGTTTGTTTTATTTCAAGTTTTGATTAATAAATAATTGCCTACACCTTGGGAGAGTAACCCCCCAAAATCGTATGGCTAGGATGTTAGTGATGTGTTGATGATTTACATGGTTAAATGGATTAAAATGCTCTAGGTTGATCATCTCATGTTATTATCATCTTAGTTTAAGCCCTTAAGACATTTTCCATTTACATGCTTTAGTTTATTCTTGCAAATATTTAACTCTTTAAGCATGGTGTCTCAAATGGAATAGATTACATGGTTAAACTTATGTCTTGAAGCAATCTTATTTCTTGGGCACACATAACTCTCATGTTTTCAATTTGTTTATGGATATGTAAATGGTGTAGGACTTAGATCTTAATTTTAGCAAGTCTTTTAATCTACTTAACACATTTCATACATGCAATAGCACACATGGTTAAGTGGTTATAGCTTCCTCATTTTGTTGTAATTGTTGACAAGCTGTTTTTGTCTTTTACTTGCTTATTTTCTTCAAGTTCATACTCATTCATGGTTAAGTAAATGATGATGGAATAGATGTTTCAATTTCAGCTTTCTCATGTGTTTTAGATGTGTTTATGTTTTCTTTCATTAATATGCAACACACTTCACAACAGTCATTTTAAGTTTCGGTTTTGAGCATAAATCACTGTTTTTGGGCACCTAAAAGTCATGTAAAACACTCACAACACACCTTAAGAGTTATCCATAAGTCATAATAACTTTTTAGACCAACTAGGACAACCTAATTCCACCATCTTCACCATCTAAAACGGGTTTGAGGAAAACAACAGAGGGTAGTGGCAGGGGACTGCCTTGTGGCGCACCAAGTGTGTGTCCTCTCCGGGAAGTACTCTTACTGTCAGGGCTGACTGTGAAAGCTAGGGTAGGCCTCGTTGCCTTACTATCTTGAGCATCCGACTGCCATTTGACAACAAGAGGAGGAGGTTTAAGGTTCAAACACTTGGTTAGGGGGAGGGCAAATAAAATTGATATAATCTTTAAACAACTCCTAACCACTTAGTCTCCTAGACAATCTTTATTTTGGGTATCTTTGGATGATTGTTTAGAAGTCTATCTTGCAAGTACTTTTATTTTCATCAATCTTTCATGCAATCTTGTGATTTGAATATCTAAGTGTTTTATTTCTTGAGCATTAAGTTTCCAAGTATTTACATCTTTATTTTATGCTCCCTTGGTGTGATTCAAGAAGAAGTTGAGTATCCCATTTGAGAGGCATCATCTTGTTGAATCTTGAGTGCTTTAGTGGTTGCCATTGAAAAACAATCCAATAGAGTAAGTGCTATTAGGGCATGCTTGGCCTTATGTGATTGATCTTAACTTTTGAATATCTCTTAACTCTCACACTTTGGCCCTTTTAATCTTGTCTATTTGTATCTTGTGTATATCTTGTATCCTTGTAGCATTTCTCATTCTTTGTGTAAGTAATTGTATCTTTGTTGTGGGATGGTTGTGATATAATTTTACTTGTAATCTTTCATAATTGAACCCCCCTCAAAACTTAGTTGACCCCTTGCTCAACATTTAGGCACTAGTCTTAGTTGACTTAGGAAAGGGTTTGCTTGTCATTAATTAATCTTGCACTTTGCATTTGCTGCCTTAGCATCATAGGTTAGTTTCCTCCCTTAACCTTTAACAAATTAAAACCAACTCCTAGAACTTCAAAGTTAAATTATATCTAGTAACTAGGGTCTACGCCTCTTGGCTTCCCTAGGAGTAAGCCTAGAAAGAAGAGGTTCTAGTCAAGGTGACAGTGTGGATTGTGAACCTAGGCATTGTGCCTCCAAGGACACACTAAGTGAGCTGGACTTTGCTCACGTTTGCAAGTGTGTATTAGGACGACAACATCTTTGGCGTCGTTGCCAGGGATGAGTTATCTATCCTTGGTCAAAACGACTTAACTTAATTTTTTAAGAACTAAGTAATAAAAACTTTAGTCCCTAAAAATTCTTTGAACTTGCATTGGTTGTTTTTGCTTTCTTCTTTTCCAAGTGGCGACTCCATTGAACAAATCTGTCAAGTATACTGTAAGGAGCAATCCTTGTGGGCTGCTTGAAATTCTTGGAGGAGAAGCACTCACTGGTATCTAATTCTTGTTCCAAACTTAATAAATCTAACTTTTGTTTTCCTTCTTGTTTTTGCTTTGTCTGATGCTCTAGTTTGTTTGATAAACCTTGTCATTTGGCAACTCCACTTTAAAATAATTTGACAAGGTATTTTTCAAGAAGGAACTCACGGCCTGTTTGCTTCATCCTTGAACTTGAAAAGGTTTTTGGATGATGCTGACATGTTTCCCTTCTTGTTGGATCCTTAGTAATTTTGGGTCCCAGATTTTTTTTCAATGAGCAAACTAACGAAACCTTTTGATTTTTCAGAAATAGTTGGTTATCCTAATGATATACCTGAAGATGTTGTTGACAATGTGCTTAAACTTCATGAGGGTGGTGATGCTTGTGCTCATATCGAGTCTTTTTGGAAATTAATTGATGATTGGCATAATCCACCTATCTATGAGGATGCTCTTATGGTATTATTTTCCTAGATTCTTTTGGAGGGTCAAGGAAGTGCTTGTGATTGGTTTCTTATTCATAAAGATAAATCAATCAAGACCATACGAGACTTTCTGCATGACTTTTTGGAAAGATTTGGGTATGATCAGGATGAAATTTACAGTGAGTTGATTGATGATTTTATGGGAAAATGGAAGAGGAAAAATCTTTCAGATATAGAAACAATCAGCTCAGATATAGAAGTTGACGTTCCACCAGATCCCATTGAGGAGCTTAAAGAAACCATTATAAACATGCAGTTTGCCCATGCTGAACAATGTGAAACCATAAATGAACAGTTTATGGCCATGGAAGATCAATTTTAAATCATGGAAGCTAATTTCACAGAGACTTATATTGAATATCCGGACCCCCATGAACTTGAGCTTGACAGTGAAAAAGATAAGGAAGTTCATGAGGAAATTCCGGATGAATCCATGGATGAATCAGTCATCTATTTTGAGGAAGTAAAGGATCTTGAGTTGGGAAATGTTGAATATCTAGATGATTCAAGTCCCCACCCTCCTCCCGAGGAACCAATCTTTTTGAACGCTGACTTTGAAAATCTTGAAGAAAACAGTATGATGGTTCCTGTGATATGTTCTTCTTCAGTTTCTCAACCAAAGGATAAGTTAATGCAGAATTATGTGGAAATGGAAGGCAATTTCAGTTTGTCAATGTCATATCATTATGAGTATTGGTTGGCCTCCCACCTTGACAATCATGAGAAACAAAGTAATTAGAGTTTACACGACTTGTCATATTCCAGTGTTTGGTTGAAGGGAAGAAGGATGATGATTGTTAGTTGGTTCTTCCTCACAAAAAGTTCCTTTTTGATAAAACTTGGGAAGGGGTCTTCTGTGAGTCATCCTGGACAAGGATTATTCAGACACCTGCAACATCATTTCACCCATTGCATGGGTGGTTGTAACGTATATCTAACCCTTGTATTTTAATTTTGTATTATTTCAATTTATTATGCAAATATGTACTTAGAATTATTTCTGTATCATAGTTTTATTTTGTAGTTATAATGTTGTACTTTGGATATTTCATTATGTGGATATTGTTAAAAGAGTTTGTTTCATTATATGTATGTATGTATGCTCATGTTGGTTATTGGTGAGCACCTTTTGTAGATGCTGGATTCTTGTATGCTCTCCGTCCCATTTGAGAAGATCGAACACACGTCCCCATGTGAAGCCAGATGTTGACCGCCTATTCAACTAGGGGGTCAACTCCATGTGCTATGAAGATATGCATCATCAGATGCAAGTATGTTGAAGACAATTTGGTTCTACTGGGCATTTTATGCCTCCAACACAAAATTTTGTAAATGAAATTTCCACACCCTTGTGTGGGTTAATAATGTAATAGGTCTGCATGGATCATAGTTAGGTCAGGTACCTTGGGATGTTTTCATTGGGAGAGTTCTTTTCATCGAGGGTTTTTTTATCCTCAGGTTATCAACTGGGCTTTTCAGCCTGGTTGGTTTCCCATGAGTTTTTCCCTCACACTTGCAATAATTTCTCCAAAGTGGTGAACGACGTTCTAATGGTCTCATCCTCTGGTAGCTATTGTTTATGAATGATGTAAATGACCATGTTAGACATTGTAGAAAGTTTCGCGGAATTTCGTCGAGTCTAGATAGGTTTTTTTTAATTAATTTTCCTAAGGTTGAGATTTTAATTATTTAATTAATTAAGTGTTTTTGAGCAATTATTGTAAAAACTGGGTCTTTGGGCTTTTGATAGGGGTATTTGTGCTCAAATAAAATGGAAAGGCACCCCTTACATCCATGGACCAAGTTTCAGCTCAATCGGACAAGTTTTGCTATGCTTTTGTCCACCCGGAGTCAAAGTCAGTTAAAAGATCAATTTTAATTGCTAAGTGAGATTGTCGAAATGTCAAAATTTTGTAATTTTTGAGTTAATGGGTAAATGTTAAGATGGCAAAAGGAAATAAAAGACATCCCTAACCTAACCAACCCACCTTACAACCTTTTTACATCCCCTAACTCATCCACTCAACTAAACTCCCACGCCCCTAGGGGGATTTGCGCCCCCCTCACACCCAAACCTTTGAAATATGCTTTGAGTTGTTGTGTGGGCCCCTCCCATAAGAGGTGCGCCCTTCCTAGCCTCTAACCTCACTCTTTAGTGGTCCTCACGCTCCACCTCACCTATCCACACACTCACTCATGCCAAAACCCTAGAGGTGGTGCGCCCCCTCCTTGAGATTCACATTTTTGCTTGGGTTTTGATACATGGAGCTCATCCAAGTGCCTTCACCTTGCCTCGAGCTATAAAAAGAACCTCTTCTCACTCATTCACTCACTATTCTTTGAGCTAGTGTTACTATACTGGAATTTCATCCCACTCTCTTGCTCTTGCC
The DNA here is from genome assembly GCA_009831015.1 of Picea engelmannii. Lineage (NCBI taxonomy): Eukaryota > Viridiplantae > Streptophyta > Pinopsida > Pinales > Pinaceae > Picea > Picea engelmannii. The sequence goes on along the minus strand of ML837568.1, from coordinate 82,377 downwards.
ATCTTGTCATTTCACTCATATGCTCTTGAGAGTCTTGGAGCAACTTGTTGCTGCAACACTCTCACTTGGATTAATAAATCTTTGAAAGATTTTGGAAACACCAAGAGTATTCTGGTTGCATTCTTACACATGAGGTGACTTTGTGTTCAAGTTTTTGTGTGGTATTGAGTAGATCTTTGATAAATTAGTTTACTAGAGTAGATTAGCAAAGAGTATTCTTGCTGGTTTATACTTGTTGGATAGCTAAGAGTTTGAAGTATTTCATATTGTTAGTCTATTCAAGCTTGTTATCTATTTTCATGCTTCACATCTTGTCTTGAGTTTTGCAGGTTTGCTTCAAAGAGATTGTTGGGAAAGCCTCAAGAACGAGTCTTCCCTCAAAGCCTTCTCAAACTCCTAGCTTACTTAGTCCTATTTTTCTGCACTCATTTCATCTATATTTCAATTTAATAACCATCTTAGATAGGTCATATATTTTTATTTTTCACTTGGAGATTTTATGTGAATTTTTTTTGCGTAAAAAACATAATTTTTTCTTAACTTTGTTGTGTTGTGCAGCATTTCCAGCAAGCTTTTGCTTGCTGGTTTTTCCAGGTTCTTACTAGAAACAAGGGGATATGCTTCTCAAGTTCATCCATACAACACTACAAAAGCTTCCACAATAGTTGGGTAAATTTCCCCTTCTCTTTCTCTTCTTTTTCTAGCATTGTAGTAAGCCTCTGGGAATTTCCCTTGAGACTTGCATTGTCTTGTATCATTTGCTTTCTTGTATTTCATTTCAGCAAGTTTTAGTTGCTTACACCTTGGGAGAAGGATTGGCCAAGCCAACCCCCCAAAATCGTTGGGCTAGATTTTAGTTTTCTTTTGGGCAATTTTTTATTTCTTGCCCCACTTGTCCACAAGACAAGGTTGTGTGGCTAGCATAATAATAATCATTCAAGTCTTTTCTTTCCAACCCTCTTTGGCACAACATTGGTAGGCCTTCCTCCACCTTGTGCCATTGTGAGTGGTTTGTTTTATTTCAAGTTTTGATTAATAAATAATTGCCTACACCTTGGGAGAGTAACCCCCCAAAATCATATGGCTAGGATGTTAGTGATGTGTTGATGGTTTACATGGTTAAATGGATTAAAATGCTCTAGGTTGATCATCTCATGTTATTATCATCTTAGTTTAAGCCCTTAAGGAATTTTCCATTTACATGCTTTAGTTTATTCCTGCAAATATTTAACTCTTTAAGCATGGTGTCTCAAATGGAATAGATTACATGGTTAAACTTATGTCTTGAAGCAATCTTATTTCTTGGGCCCACATAACTCTCATGTTTTCATTTTGTTTATGGATATGTAAATGGTGTAGGACTTTGTAATGTCCCCCACCTCTTAGAGAGGTGATGAGGAGACTCAGTGGCCTGGGCACCCCCACTAGGTCATAGTCTCACACTGAGGGGGGGGAAAGTCAAGAAGTTAAAAGTTATATTTTTAAGTTGACTTAAGAAAAGAAAAGGATAAAGGAGTAAAAGATAACTCAACAGAAGAATAGAAGATTAACCCTGGGGGAGTTAACCTAACTCAACAGAGAATTAGAAGGAAAAGTATAAGTAAGAGGCTGGGGCGCACCTATTACTCATTCTGGTTTTGGATTAGCATTTGCTATTGCTCTTGAGCATTCGGTTTGGGGGTTTTGCTGTACAAACCCTTGTGAGCAACTCGGTGGTGAAATATCCACTCACCTTGTTCCGCAGCTTGGTCTCGGGGATGAAAGACCCCTCCACACCATTCTAGTCTCAGCCCATCTCCATCTAGCGCTTCAGAAGGTAGCAGGCCATACTGTTCTTGTGTTTCCAGCAAGGGTGCACCATCATCTAGAGGGAGGTTCGATCCAGCTTATCCTGAGGGCCTGGGGCCATTCCGACAGTTGGGTTTTGTTTGCAGGGGCCGGACCATCAGTTTGAGGGATTTTCTGGAGGGTTATCATCATTCTACATTTGTCTGCAGATTGGGACGTCTTGGAGCCATAGGGGACGTCCTGTGATTAAGTAAAACTTAGATCTAAGGAGATCTGCTTGAGATCTGAGTCCGAAACTTCTCCCACGGGATTCTCATAGCCCGATCTATATTCTTGGAGAGTTTCAGAGCATTTGGAGGCTTCCTTCATCAGGGCCGAACCAGCTAGGGTTTCAATCATCCAGTGGGGCACACCTTTTAGTGGAGGAATTCAGATCTACAGGGTTTGAGAGTGGATTTGAGAATTTGGACATCTGGGTTGTCCTCACAATTGCCCGATCTATCATTTGGCATATTTCTCGGGATGATTGGACACTTTTGGTAGCAGGGCCAAATTATTGAGGGCTTCAGCATTCTAGCAGGGCATGGCACTTTTCAGCTTGGAGGTTGAACATTAGTACGGCTCGAATCTACTTGACTCAGTCTTCATTGTATATCCAGCCTTTGGAGGCTTATTTTGTATTGTCCAGAGCATTTTGTAGCAGTTCATATCTATTGCTTGTACGACCATCTGAGGTTTATGCCAGATCGGCCATCTATTGTATTGATCTTACATTGCTCATAATAAAAAGGTCAGATCTTAGCTTGTGCTTCTACATCTTGAATATATTGTGATCTTCATGTGTTGATAAATCTTGTATGCACTTAATAACTCAATAAATAGCTGCATATCAATAGATCAGTAGTAGTTAGTGATTCCAAGAAAAAATTTGGCTTGGGATCATTACAGACTTAGATCTTAATTTCAGCAAGTCTTTTAATCTACTTAACACATTTCAGACATGCAATAGCACACATGGTTAAGTGGTTATAGCTTCCTCATTTTGTTGTAATTGTTGACAAGTTGTTCTTGTCTTTTACTTGCTTATTTCCTTCAAGTTCATACTCATTCATGGTTAAGTAAATGATGATGGAATAGATGTTTCAATTTCAGCTTTCTCATGTGTTTTAGATGTGTTTATGTTCTCTTTCCTTAATATGCAACACACTTCAAAGAAGTCATTTTAAGTTTCGGTTTTGAGCATAAATCACTGTTTTTGGGCACCTAAAAGTCATCTAAAACACTCACAACACACCTTAAGAGTTATCCATAAGTCATAATAACTTTTTAGACCAACTAGGACAATCTAATTCCACCATCTTCACCATCTAAAACGGGTTTGAGGAAAACAACAGAGGGTAGTGGCAGGGGACTGCCCCATGGCACACTATGTGTGTGTCCTCTCCGGGAAGTACTCTTATTGTCAGGGTTGACCGTGAAAGCTACGGTGGGCCTCGTTGCCTTACTATCTTGAGCATCCGGCAGCCATTTGGCAACAGGAGGAGGAGTTTTAAGGTTCAAACACTTAGTTAGGGGGAGGGCAAATAAAATTGATATAATCTTTAAACAACTCCTAACCACTTAGTTTCCTAGACAATCTTTATTTTGGGTATCTTTGGATGATTGTTTAGAAGTCTATCTTGCAAGTACTTTTATTTTCATCAATCTTTCATGCAATCTTGTGGTTTGAATATCTAAGTGTTTTATTTCTTGAGCATTAAGTTTCCAAGTATTTACATCTTTATTTTATGCTCTTGTGGTGTGATTCAAGAAGAAGT
>ML837567.1:7563-27284 GCA_009831015.1 Picea engelmannii | reverse complement strand
TTTTCATATATTACATTAATGTTCCATCCTTTGAAATTTGAAATCCTTTAAAATGTGCAGGTGGTGTATATCCAGCTGCCCTCCACTTGCGCTTGCTTTGTTGGCGATGGTCCTGCATCAAAATGACACTCAAGGAAGAATAGTGCCAAAGTGAAATTCAAAATACCTTACAATGACATTATTAATGTTCAAAAATAAGCTAGTAGTTTCAAATATGGATGTTTCATTTTTGGGCATCGAGACTAGGGTAGGTAGTTTTGATGTGTGTACAAGGTAGTTAGAAGAACCTATTCCTTAAACAACCACTATCACAATGCAATTGAGGACTTCATCAATTTAATTTTAGAGTTTTGTAAGAAGGCAGTGAAATTGATGGAAGATCATGCACCCCTCTCAAAACTTGTCAATACCTTCTAGAGATACCATGTTAAATTACAACATCATATGGTAGAAACACATGATCCCCTAATCGGTGCTCCATTCTTACCAAATTCGGTGATCCCCTCATCACATGCACACTCCACATGATTCTTGAGGATGAAGTCATGGATTTAGTTTTAAGCAATGGCCACTATCTATCCTAGTGACATCACAATTAACCACATATGTTGAAAACCATGTTTAAATCTTTATATTAGCAACAAAAATAAGAATAATTTATAATCAAACTTAAAGTAATTAGGTGTTTGTATCTATCACTAAAAAGGTCGGTGATTCCATTCAAACTTATTTATATTCAATTGGCATTATAGCATGCCAACTTCGATTTTGTAGTTATCTAAGACTTAGCAACATTTAATTATGTCTCATTTTCCAAATGAGTCCTTATATCATGGACATGTTTCATATATCTAAGTCAATATAGAAACACTTTGGTTATGCCATCCTCATTACACATTGACCAATTCATAGACCTTTGATGGTATACAATGTGAATCAATCGTAACTATATCTAATTTTCTATTGAGTTAGGTTATTTTAGTCAATGATGTAGTTATGACTACCCATGTTGACTTTAACTTACCCCTTGGTCATGACTATGTGCATGGCCTTGAAGTCATGGTCTCCTCACTCTTTCATGTGATGTTTTTTCTACATAAATTTTGCATTTTTCACCATTGATAAACTCTCATACTCAAGTATTCAACCATATTTGAACTAAATGTATCACCTTATATGGCTAATTCATAGTCTACTCCCATAGTCTGGTTGGATAAACCTCCATCACCAATGATTGGTGTGATCACTTCCCCCATTTTTCACAAAGTCCTCTTTCATTAAGTATGACTCTTTGAATCCTTTGAACAACTTAGACATGGATATTGATATTGTACCTTTATACTTGAGTGTCCAAAATCCATTGTCTTCCCCCAAGTGTGATTTTGTCACCACTTCCTTGACAATGATGTTCCATGATGATGAAGAATTTTTAGAGGCTATGAACTCTATAAATGGTCCTTGGGAGGACCTCTACCTTGGATCTCTTATTGATTTTCATCCTAGGCCAAACTACTCTCCAACATTCTCTTAGACTACATCTTCTCTACTAATATAGTTGATTCCTTGCTATCAACACCACCTCTTATACATGACAATGATACATTTGACTATTCATCCAAATAAGAGACCATTTTTAATTCCATACTTGGGATAACTACTCCACTAGAAATTACTTACACTCTATCTCCTTTGGTTGTAACTTCAATTCATCTCAAGAAACACTGCATCTTTCACTTACAAGGTCACCTTGGACCATGCTTCCAAATCAAAGAACATTGTTTTTCCTACTGCATAAAACGTTGTTGAATAGTTTGAGAGAGTAAAGTGTTGTATAGATGTCCCTATGCAATGGTCCAAAGCAAAGGGGAAGGGTTTTAAAGTTGTAATCATTTCCATTTAACTTATAAACCTTGAATACAATTTAGATTTAATTCCCTTGAAGGCTTCCCCAATTAAAATCACATGTGTAATTTGTAAAACTTTGTGTATGTGGTCACTTAGTTGTTTGATAAATCATTTTATTTGATGTTGATTAAATCAAAAACATAATAATAAACAAGATATTAAAAGATGTATGAGACCCCCTTGTTTTTGGGACAAGGGACCCCCTTTGCACAATGATTTGATTTTGTAGTCTAGGAAGGTGTACATACCTATGATATCCAAAAAGGAAACACATGTTCTACTTAGTTTACGGAGGTGTAGATACCTATGACCTCTAAGGAGAAAACGCATGTTCTTAACCGTGAGGCCCACTCAAATTGTTGTACACCTCTAAACATATGTAAATACCTCTCTGACTCTCAATGTACACTCAAAGAATCACAATCCCAAAGTGAAGCTCAAGACACCTTGCAAATGAAATTATTGATGTTAAAAAAGGAGGTAATAGTTGTAGATATGGATGTTGCACTTTTGGAAATCAAGACTAAGGTAGATAGTTTCAATGTGTGCATGAATTAGCTAGAAGAATTTTCTCCTTAAACAACCTTTATTCATGATTTAGTTAGTTCTTTATCAATTTAATTTTAGAGTTCTAGGAAAAAGTAGTGAAAGTAATCGAAGATTGTTATAAAAACAGGATCGTGGAGCAATAAAATAAAAACAAATGTGGAAATAAAACACAGAAGATACATAATAAAATAGAGACACGGATATACGTGGTTCACCCAATGTGGGCTACATCCACCAGAGAAATTTCCAGTTCCTTCCTTTTTATTATCCAGCAAATGAAGAGATATAACCTACAGCACACCCATTGTAACTTCCTCTTCTTTCTCTCACAGACTCCTCTCTCATAATACAATATTCGCAATGATGCATAGTTGCAATACATTTCCCTCATAAAATAGGGTTTCCTCCTAGGGAAAAAAACCTTAACATAATATCTACCGTCATATCTGTGACCTTATAATGAATGGTCCAAATTTCCTATGAAAATATAATATACATTTACAAGGAAATTTTTCCTTCGTGAACTTCATCCCCAGACCCTTGCAGGGGGGTAAATCCCCCCTACAACCTCCCCACATGAAGGGGTGTACACTATTCTTGGGTGTATAGTCTTCATGGGGTATAAACACGACTGAAAACAAAGACCTCTGAATCAGGAAGATAATCAGGCTCCACAACCAACAAAGTTCATACATTGTTCCTAAAGTTGAGTTTACTGTAGCCTTCAAGAATATATGAATGACCGTCACTTTTTTTCAAGGAAACAAATATGTATCTTTAATAGTTTGAAAAAATTACATGGTCACATTTCCATGGCATTAATAAGTGTTTTTTATCCCTTTACATGAATTTATTATGTCCAATCCATCATCACCAAAAAACTGTAAGTTGTTCATGTTCAATTACATCAGTAGCCTCTTTAAAAATAAATAAAATGACATTCTAAAAATTAAAATAGTATTTCATCTAGAGATCAATAAAACTCTATCATTATACAAAAACTGATATAGAAATTGTAATGGATATGGTTAGATCCATGGTTCATGATTATATTATGTAGTATTTCTTTTCTAGATTACTAAAACAATCAAGGTTCCTCATTCCAACCCAACTCTGGCTTTTGAGAGCCCATCTGTAGCGGTATTCTCATCACTATAAATATAGGATAGATATGTCTGTGAGAAAAATGTCAATAGATTGAGACCTTCATTATACAAGGGTCGTAATGTAAAATTCATGACCACAATTTCTTTGTGCATCCATTGGATAACCAAATATGAATCTCCAAAAAAAATTAATTGGGTTAGACTATATTCTTGTGCAAGTTTTAGGACCAACTTTAAAGCCATCAATTCATAGAAGTTGTAGTTTCTTGACCAATTCCAACTTAAAAAAAAAATATTGTGATCTGAGCATAAGTATAGTATGCCTCATGAGCCTCCCTTAGAGGGGTTCCCTTGTGAGGCACAATGAAAACGATCCCATGGAATATCCTTATTTATAGCCACTTCACCTTGCATATGGGAGATATATTTTTCCTACACATGTGGATAGGAATTTGAATTATTTAAGGAATAGACAACACATTTGTAGGGAAGTGTCTCCTTGCCTTCAAACAACTTTATATTTCTGATAATCCATACTCCCCACATAGTGTTAAGTGGAAGTACTCTAATCTTGGAAGTCTCCTTTATTATACACCTAGTTTTGAAGGCCTCTACAAGACTTCCTCCTTCCCAAAGATTCCTCTATCACCAAAAATATCAGTGATGACATTCAATCTTATATAGATTCAATAAACCTTCTATCACGTCGAATATGATGTTGTTTCTATCTAATATTTAGCAATTTTCAATTATGTCTTGTTTTATAAATGAGTCCTTATATGATGGAGATAGTTCTTATATATAAGTCAATTTTATTTGCATCTTTTTCCTCCCATCCTCATTCCACTAATGACCAATTCTCAATATTTTGATGGTATACCATGTAAATCAATATGAATTGTATCTAATATTACCACTGAGTCAGGTGGTAATATTATTTTATTCAATGTTGCAATGGTGACTACCCATGTTGACTTTAAATTACCCCATGGGCATGACTACATGCATGCCGTGGAATTCATGGTCTCTTTTCTCTTTGACGTGATGTTTTTTCTATATAAAGGTTCCAATCTGACCATTTATCAACTCTCATACTCTAGTATTCAACCATATTTGACCTAGGGCAATGTCTTTCCTTCAATGGCTATTTCATTGTCCATTTTCACTATCTGGTTGGATAAACCTCCATGGAAATAACTAGAGTGATCACTTCCACAAATTTCATAATATCCACTTTCATTATGTGGTGTTATTTATTAATAAATTGAAATATGCAGAACAAAAAATATATATTTTATCCAAATTTACTGTAGAAGAGACATATTGAAACCCAAATAGCCAAATAAAGAACTAGAATAGGACAAAAAGTTCTACCTTTATTAATGGAAGCAATGTTCACTTACCTTTTCAAGGGAGAAACCTCTAATTGAATAGATATCTTATTACAAATAACTTCACAAGACATCATTGGATGGAAGATTGGTTCTGCCCAAGGGGCCTCATGTTATCAAATCAACATAATATAGGTGCATAGAATCTAAGAATAGAAGTATAAGTTGTCACCATTTTGTCACAAGCATAAGATTTATAACAACCTTGCTTTAATATCCATAAAATTATTTTATACATGACAAAATCAAAACCATGTGGATTGTTTCCGAGATATTAAACATGTAATGTGCATTAACTTTGTGACAGAAAGTCCCATAACAATATTTTAACTCTCTTTTGTAGACTCAAGTGTACTTCCTATATTTACAGGAAAACCAGCTCAAACGTAGGAGGTTGTTTGGTTTCAATCCAAATCATTTAGAGAATGATGACTTATCATGAAGCCAAAGGGAGATAGAGAGTAAACAACCATGATAGTCTAAACCATAAACCATAACTTGAATAGTCATGTGTGAGAGATCTCCTACATCCAAAATGAAAACCAAACCATGCATTTAGTGATGAATCGTGTACAAGCAGGAAACTTTTAGTTTTTACTTGGACACTTACCTCATTAGACCACAACTTTTGAAAAGAAGATACAACAATTATGTGTGTCCTTTCAAATTTACACTTATAATACAATTTCCAAAGAACATAAAAAATTTGAAATCCTTATGTGACATTCCTCTTATGCAACAAGGATTTGTATCATTGTTTCGTTATTACATTGTTCTTTTTCATTGTTTGACACGAACACATTTATTCACACCATGTGAGTTCACACTTAGTACCTTGGTACCAATCATAATCATTAGCAGGTAAGCTCACATTTGGAAGGTATTTCCAATATTGATTTATAACCTAATGGTTCCTCCCATGCTCGGGCACATCTCATTACCACATTGTGGAGAATTTGTACATCATGATGACCATAGCTAGATCTAGTTGAATACCAATAAATATGTAATATGACTATTTTTCATTATTTTTGAGCCATCAACATATGACTATCAATGGTTAGCTATCAACATGTTCAAAGCACTTTTCTAGTGGGAATTTTTTTATTATAATAGTTTTGGTCCCTCATCAAGGAAACACCCATTCATCACATATTTCAACCATAAGTAACATTTATTTCATAGAGGTATTATGATGGTCTCTATAATCATAAAAGTTTACAATGTTAGAAATGATGACATTTGATTCAGTGTTGTATAGGTGTACTAAGTGAACTATGACATTTGCATGGTATTTTTTAAATTTGGGTCATTTTGCTTCCATTTATCTGGATAATTAGCTCATACCTTTTGTCATTAGCAGTGAAAACATAGTAATCAATCAAGAAATTATTTATTTGCTTGAAACCTCTTTCTCCTTCCCATAGCTAGTTTTCATCAAAGTTGAAATTCTTGCATTTCATTTTCCTCTTGGATGGTTTAAAGAGTTGAGTCGAAAGGCCATCAGTTTCACAACCACTCCTTTGAGTAACAACATCCTAAAATCAAGCGCCAATTAAAATTTATCTAGCAACTTTAATTTCTAGGGATCTTCAAACCCATATTAGCTTAGGTATTGTAGAGCTTTGGAATAGGATTGTCATAATAACTTTCCAAAGCTACTGAAAAAACATATATCTTTGAGTTAGGGAGTGAAATCCAGTTGCTATATCACTGACTTTGGGAATACCTTATAACACAAGGGTCAAGCATGAGGTCACATTGGGGCCGACAGAGTAATCAACCCTTCTTTGTTGGTCTTGGTGTAGTGGTTGCATGTATTACAGGGATCACTTGGGAGCAACCCCTCTCTATGAGGAATCTCTCAAAGTGGTTTTGGCCTTATTTATCCTACCCTTGCATGTAAACCGGACTATCAAATGTCCCCCCTATGCTTTGTTATAGTAGGTATTACCATAGAGGCCATAATCGTTTCGAATTCCTACCCAAGGTGACAACACACGGAAGGTGGTGTTGTACCTGGGATTGATGTTGGCTAGACTCGCTTGAACTCCTTGGAGGGTTTCCTACTACCTATTTAGGTATCTTGCACCAGGGCATAAGTTCGTTAAGAAGGTTTTCAACTTAAATTTCCCACCCGTCGAAACTCAGCCTCTTCACGCATCAATCTTGCGATGTTGGATTCCATCACCAACTAGCACTTCTTTGTGAGAAGGTTTGTTTCCATGCTTGACTCCTAGATTAATTAGCATGTGTTATTTGTTCTCCTTAGTAGGCATTGGGATTGAGTTTGTTTCTAATTACATCAGTTCTGAGGTCTTCCAACCAACATCATGTCCCATTACCGCCACTTGTTGGCATGTGTCATTTGACTCCAAACATGCCCCTATAATTCCTAGATAGTATACCAATAGAAATAGAGAATAATACAGGTGTGAAAGAGTAACACTATGGTTGTAATTATTATGATATTACCGTGATACTAACAAGATACTAGTAATGAAGTAGAACCATTGTACTAAGTAGTGTTACAACTTGATAGAACAGAGTTGGTAAGTTAACCATTGATAGAATCTGAGTAGTGTTACATCTTGATAGAATATGAGTCCTGGTGTTACACATTGAATAATACCATTGATTACAATAGGTTTAACCATAGGTTTCCATACTATTAAAGCCACTGATTACGATAGGGTTAATTAGGGTAATGTCGTATGTTCAAAGCAAGGTAATCCTATGGGTTAATTTGGGTAATCCATGCAGAAACAAGTGGAAGACTATATTGTTAATTTATTGAGATTGATTTAAACTGTAGATTATTTCTTTAATTTCTACAATACTTCAATTTCAGCTTAATACATTTCAATAATGCAGAATCAAAAATTGAATAGAAATAACCGCATGGATCCACAAGCATGCACATTAACAACATGTATACTCTGGGGAACCCTATATAGGGACAAAAATCCCAGCAAACAATCTTCCTTTATTAAAAATAGAATTTAAGATCATGTGCAGAGAACCACCATTAATTATGCTCTTAAATGAGCTTGCCAAGTAAGACTTAGACCTGACTGTATGACCTACAAACACTGAAAAACTTTGTTGTCCTTTTTTGTTGTTATAAACCAGCACTGCTAGAAAAAGTATTTTGTTGTCTTTAGACTCATTCGCTGCCTTTTCCCTTTCACTCTTACACTGCATAACAACTATGTGAAGAATGAGGGTCGAATTCTGTGTATACTAGGCATAGGAAGGACTGAGGAGTTAACTCAAATTATGGAGAGAATGCATGCCATTACAACTTTCCTTTTGGACTTGACTTCCCAACTCAACTAGACTTGTAACTAAACTTTGCATGTCATGGCAACTTGTCGTTGAGACTTGATGTTGCATGGCATGCCAACTCAACATGCAAATCAACATGCAACTAGACATGCATGCAATGCAACTTGACATGCATGCATGCAACTCGACATGAAACATGCATGCACGCAACATGCAACATGACTTGTCAACTTGGTTTTGACCACTCGAACTAGACAAGCAATTCAACTTTTACAACTTGAGTTCGACAACTCAAACTAGACATGCAACTTGACCTTTTACAAATTGAGTTTTCCTCTCAAACTAGACATTCAACTCGACTTTTATACATGGAAATTCAAATTTATTTTCATGGTGGATAATGTTACACGTTCCAACGCACTAGATCGATACATTTACATTATTTGCATAAGGAATATTGTTTGTTTCTAGCTCATAGGAATTTTACGTTCAACCTAACTTATTTTATATGCCCCGACTTCTTCTCATGGATCATAGGGCTTGACTAGGCTCATAGAAGTTGTATGTTCCCCCTGAATTCTGCACTAGTCTTTATATGCTCACAGAAGTTGTACATTCCCCCTGTATTTTTCATTAGACTTACATCTCAACTTTTATCTTAGACTTATAAGGTTTCTTCCTTTACCTTGGCTAGACTCGCAAGATCATATAGCATGTCGTTCGTCTTGACTCTTGGTTTGACTCACAGAGATTGTACATTCCCCCTATCTTTTTTCAATACCTCACAGGACTAGTTGATTCTCCAAATATCCCTGGCTAGCCTCAGGGTGCCCACATGGCCTCTCATTGGAGAATGACTGTCGATGTTGCCAAATTTAACATATAGCAGGACATGTTCACATTCTAGTCAAAGGAAACTTACAAACAAATATCTTGGGTTGTAACAACCATTGTCAATTCCCTTCGTGGATTTTGTTAGTGGTTATCCTACCACCCAATGAAAACATAATTGAATATTTGAAGTACTATACAAATTCTCGAAGAAGATAGTATTTGTAAATTTCCACAACACTATTAGTGCCTCTATGATCCGAATTATTTTCGGCACGAAATGAGAGTGGAGATATAACACATAAATATTTAGAGATATTGCAAGAGAGACAACAATATAACAGAGATATAACGGAAATAACAAGAGTCACAGATATATAGTAATACACGATTTCTATTAATGAAATAAATGTACAGAGACTGTAAAATACAGAGTGAAAGACTCGCTAGAATGGTGGTATCTTATCTCTGAGAAGAGATGTGACGGCTACTCGCATTCGCAAGAAGATGAGGCTCTGAAGGAATTTTTTACAATAAGAAGGAATGCCAAAAACCCTAGACATCCAAAAACCTAAACTTGGGAGATGAAGCGTCAAAAGTCATGTGGGCCCTATTTGGGTAAGTTGGTGCATCAACTTCCCGGGGTCGTAACTTTTGCATACAATCTCTGTTTTAGGCGTATGATAGCTCGTTGGAAAGATCTATCCGAGGAATACAACTTTTGGATGAGAAACATGATCTATGATCCATGTTTCTCCCCGTTTTCTCAAAAAACATCATTTAGGGCCTCAAAATGGCCCGGAAGTTAAAAACTGCTAAAAATAGTAAATTACCAAAATTGCCAGAAACATGTTTTGGGCCAGTTGGAGAAGGTGGGTGGCCACTGATATCCACCTGGATCAATCCTCCCTCCTTAGGAAGCAATGGTCTTCATTGTGTTGAGTTCCTGGGGGAGAGGGGAAAGCGATTATTGAATCTGAATCTTGGTGATTTGCTTACCTTGCCGGAGAAGTGGTGTTGCTTAGCTTGTTGAAGGCTATCACGAACCTTTCGCTGGAAGGTTTGTACCTTTTTAACCAGTCTGGATATTTTAGATGATTGTGTGTAGAAGGAATCTTCGTGCTTTTCTACAACCTTGTCAACCTTCTTCTGTTGAATAGAAGGTGCTTGGGCCGAAGCTATGGTGGTTGCAGTATCCTTTTGTTCACCCTTTGAACAGATTGTGGAGAAGATGAATTTTGTAGTATGAGATACTACCTTGTGGTAATTTTTAGGTTGGGTAGTAGTTGGAACTACCTCTGGTATCCTGTAGAGATGACCCCCCAGAGTAATAATGACACTACGGGGTTGAGACTCATAGATAGCATGGTGTTTCCACATATATGGCTAGCCCAAGAGAACATCGCAGACATCTAGTGGGGAAACATCACATAATACCTCATCCTTGAAGGGTTGGATGTTGTATGACAATCGACACTGCTGGCTGACACGAAGATCTCGTCCTTCGCAAAGCCACCCGATGTTGTATGGTTGCGGGTGTGGTGTTGTCGACAATCCCAATTGTTTGATGACCTCTGCTGAGATGAGGTTCTTCTGGCTTCCGCTATCAACAATAAAATGCAATGGGTTCCCCTTAACCCACATCTATGAATGAAAAAGGCGCTCCCCCTCTTCTGGATCTGTTGGTTCTTCTGGTTGAATTGTTGTGGTCACGACAATAGCAGTGGGGTCTGCATCGATGATATGTCTTTTACTAGTATTTTCAGAATCAGATTCTGAATCAGGGTTCGACTCCTTATCTTTGATCTCAGCCACCAATGACTATTTTGAGCGACATTCATCAGTGTTGTGCCAGGGGCTTTTGTGGAAATCGCACCATTTTCCGGTGTCCTTCTTTGTCTTCCCATGACCCTTCTTTTCNGAAGCTATGGTGGTTGCAGTATCCTTTTGTTCACCCTTTGAACAGATTGTGGAGAAGATGAATTTTGTAGTATGAGATACTACCTTGTGGTAATTTTTAGGTTGGGTAGTAGTTGGAACTACCTCTGGTATCCTGTAGAGATGACCCCCCAGAGTAATAATGACACTACGGGGTTGAGACTCATAGATAGCATGGTGTTTCCACATATATGGCTAGCCCAAGAGAACATCGCAGACATCTAGTGGGGAAACATCACATAATACCTCATCCTTGAAGGGTTGGATGTTGTATGACAATCGACACTGCTGGCTGACACGAAGATCTCGTCCTTCGCAAAGCCACCCGATGTTGTATGGTTGCGGGTGTGGTGTTGTCGACAATCCCAATTGTTTGATGACCTCTGCTGAGATGAGGTTCTTCTGGCTTCCGCTATCAACAATAAAATGCAATGGGTTCCCCTTAACCCACATCTATGAATGAAAAAGGCGCTCCCCCTCTTCTGGATCTGTTGGTTCTTCTGGTTGAATTGTTGTGGTCACGACAATAGCAGTGGGGTCTGCATCGATGATATGTCTTTTACTAGTATTTTCAGAATCAGATTCTGAATCAGGGTTCGACTCCTTATCTTTGATCTCAGCCACCAATGACTATTTTGAGCGACATTCATCAGTGTTGTGCCAGGGGCTTTTGTGGAAATCGCACCATTTTCCGGTGTCCTTCTTTGTCTTCCCATGACCCTTCTTTTCCTATGGCTTTGATCGGTTTTCAAGAGACTGTTTGTTAGGGCTATATTTGTCATACTTTGGTTGTTGTGGATTTGCAGACCCAAACTCCCGTTTGTTCTGGTGCTTAAATTTCTGCTCGATTTTAACAGCATATCAATAGGCAGCACTGAGTGATGAGAGGTACAAAAACTCCATTTCGGTTTGGATGTATCTGTGTAGAGCCCCATGGTATTTCAAAACCAAATGTCATTCGGAGTCTTTGATACCTAGCTTGATGCGCAAGGTATGGAAGGTATTGGTGAACTCTAGAACTGCTTGGCCCCTCTCTTACCGCAGTGTCATCCATCTCATGTATTGGTCCTCATAGTTTCCAACAAGGTAATATTGTTCCTTTACCACATCCACAAAAAAAATCCCAAGTGGGCTCAGCCCCATATATTCCAGACTCCTTTGTGGAACTCTACTCCCAATAAGTTTCCCACCAATGTTTGACATGGGGGAGAGCCTTAAGGAGTGTGAAGGTGATCTTTTCCTTGTCGGAAAAATTATGAAGAGAAAAATAACCTTCTAACAGATTTAACCATTTATCTAGGGCATCTGCATCTATTTGACCTTCAAATACGAGAATATCAAAATTAACCTCTACCTTGAAAGGCAATGTGCCTCCAAAGTGGTCGCTTGATAAATATGTGCCTGATGCTATCGGGAGGCGTTGAAGGATGTGGGAAAAATTCTCCATCATTTCTTCCCTCTGTCGCGTGAGAGCTTGCTCAAGCAACAGACTGATAGGATCGTCTTCTCCGTTGTTTTTATTTTCTTCTTCCATTGAAGGTTTATTGGGTGTGTGAGAGTGATTGTCCTCAAGAGAGACAAGCTCGAGACCCAACTTGCTATACTCGAACCTCGTCGAGGACATGCACTGAAAAACGATCAAGAGCAGCCTGCTCTGATACCACTGATCCGAATTATTTTCGGCATGAAATGAGAGCGGAGATATAACACATAAATATTTAGAGATATTGCAAGAGAGACAACAATATAACAAAGATATAGCGGAAATAACAAGATTCACATATATACAGTAATACACGATTTCTATTAATGAAATAAATGTATAGAGATTGTAAAATACAGAGTGAAAGACTCACTAGAATGGTGGCATCTTATCTCTGAGAAGAGATGTGATGGCTACTCGCATTCACAAGAAGATGATTACAATGAGGCTCTGAAGGCATTTTTTACAATAAGCAGGAATGCCAAAAACCCTAGACATCCAAAAACCTAACCTTGGAAGATGAAGCGTCAAAAGTCATGTGGGCCCTGTTTGGGTAAGTTGGTGCATCAACTTCCCGGGGTCATAACTTTTCAATAAGATCTTTGTTTTAGGCTTATGATAGCTCGTTGGAAAGATCTATCCGAGGACTATCACTTTTGGATGAGAAACATGATCTATGATCCTTTTTTCTCCCCATTTTCTCAAAAAAACATCGTTTAGGGCCTCAAAATGGCCTCGGAAGTTAAAAACTGCTAAAAATAGTAAATTACCAAAATTGCCAGAAACATGTTTTGGGCTAGTTAGAGAAGGTGGGTGGCCACTGATATCCACCTGGATCACTCTAAAGTTGTCAAATTCTTATTTTAACTTGTATGGAGTAATTTTATCTTAACTTTGGTCATAATTTATGATCGCAACTCTCAATTTCTCAATCTCTTTTGGAAATCATTATGGGACCTTTTAGATTATCAATTACTCTTTTCTACATTTTTTCAACCCCATACAAATGGTCAAATTGAAGTAGATAGTTGCAACTTGGTTCATGTTTACTAAATCTATCATCAACAAATCATGAGGTATAGGCATGAGGTCTAGGTAGTGTGTAGGGCCTAGACATTTGATTAATCCCTCTACTATATGAAGAAAGAGAAGAAATGATAGAGGACAACCCTCTCTTATCACTCTTGTTGGTTGGAAAAAAGGGGCACAGGAATCTCTAGTAAGACAAACTGAAAGATACAGGCACAGGAATCTCTAGTAAGATAGATCTATCTTTTGCACTGCTAATTTTATTAAACTTAGAAAAACATTACAGGAATAAAAGTGTCACTTCCCTCACACTTGAACCACTTTTTCCTATTTTTCATTACAATATATAGAGGTACATATCATAACAACTTAAAGGAGTAGAATTCATGAAGGTTTTCTATCTTTAGAACAAGTTACAACTTGTTGGCACAGGGGCAGACCCAGGGATCAACACTTCAACAACACACCAACAAAACCCTAACTACCGACCCTTTCAGCAACACCTGCGAAGCAGATGAAGTCTCACCCGAGGTAGAGGCAGGGGGGGTTGCAAGACTCAGATGTATGCAACCTAGCTGGGACACAGATATGAGATTACAATACCTTAATAGAGAACTTAGCAGTTAACATTCATTATCATCTAACCCTTATTTACATCACAGATTCAAACCCTAACTACAGAACAATGTAGTATTCAACCAAATCTAACACTTCAAGCACTTAGCACATAGAAACAAATCCGATCTAGCATTCATTCACATCACTAGGCACTAATATACTATCTCATATGCATCTAACATATATCATTTCACTAAGCATGCATAACATCAATAACATAACAACTATAATGCACAAAGAAACCACAACACAGGATATACGTGGTTCACCCCAGTGTGGGGCTACGTCCGCCAACTCTTCTCTTCTTTATTGTCTTCTTTCAATATTCTACAAGCACAAGGACACAAGAACCCACTCCACATCGAATAGGAGATATGTGCGCACCTCGCCAGATCCTCCTTCCCCGAGCTAGGTTTAAGCACAAAGCCTTCTTACAATTTGCACACAAGCTTCTTACAATCACTTGCACTTAGCTATGCAAGTCCTGACAAATAGCATGCACAAAGCCTCTAGCTCCACAGTAAGCCACAAACATTCACTACTACTTCACTTAGCACACTGGCCTCTTCTTACATCACCTAGTTATCTATTTATACATTAAGAAATAGGCCTAAACATGGGTAAACCCATGGGTCGGCATCCCATACCCGTTACATAAACCCTAAACCCAAAAATCTCACTTTTGCCTTCGAACAGCCTATCGAAGTCCCAAAATTTGTCAAACATGAGAAAGGTTCTCCAAAACTTGGTCAAGGGCCAACAGGCCCCCAACATTCACCTGTGACTCATCCTGAGTCACTCTGATCTAGGTAACTCTACCTCAAATGCCTCGATCTTGGCTCAATCTGCCTCGACCTGTTGCTTCACCAGAGCCTCCTACTCAAAAAACTCTTGAATAACCTTCTCTATCATAGGTTCTTCCAAGCATTGTTCCACTATGGTGACCACTTGTTCTAGTTGTGCACCTTGTCCTTCAATCTCCTCAAAAAGTGTGCAGGCTTCATCCTGCACTGGCTAGAGTCTTTGGGTCACTTCCATGACCTTTCTCTGAATGGCATGGGCCTATTTCTGAACCATGCATTGTTCTTGGGATCTTTTCATCCTCTCGACTGGTGATAGTAGATTCAAATGCGCTTGCACTATTGCTGCTTGTTGTTTTTCCTCCTGGAGCTATGACTCCAGTGTCCTGAGCTCAAGGTCCTCTGCAAGGTGCTCGTACGTCTGCACACTTAGACTGCTGAGTTGTTTTCATTCCAAGGCTAATTCCTTGATTCTCTCAACTTCACTCCTCGCAGTTTCTTCTCTTATATATCACACTTCCTGCGAAGTGCTTAGCATTGTTTGTAATTCCAGTTCTGTTATTCTTTGTTGGAGTTGTTGAATGGCTTCAACAAGCTTCCCTACTTGTCTTTCTATTGGGTCTTCTTCCATTTGTTCTAAGCTCATCACAGAGCGAAGTGCTCTAATGACTACTTCTTTAACTCCAATCTGCTCTGTGAGCAGTTGTTCCTTCTCCTTCTGGATCTATGCTCTGTCCTCTACAAACTTGGCTTGAATGTCATCTCTTTCCTGCTGCGCAACCCGACGTTGTTCTCTAGCTTCCTCTTTTACTTTCTTTAATGCCTCTGTGACCTGCTCTTTTTCTTCCTGAACACGACAAAGGCAAGCTTCATTCACATATTATATTCAGCGGAGCTGGGCAGGTTTGTCTCCCAACTCTGTTCCTTCTGATGTCGGGGGCACAGTAGACACTGCGTGAATGGAGTGGAGGGCTTGTCGTACCCCTTCCATATCTTCTTCAATTATTTCATACATGGTCTCTTGTTTGGCTTCATTGCGCTGTAATATATCTTTTGAGGTATCTGAGAGAGCGGCGATGATGAAATCTATGTCATCCATCGTGAGCATAGTCTGCATCTGTGGTTTAGTATCTTTGGACTTCTTCCGCGATGTAGGTTTCGTGGGGGAAACCTTTCTTTTCTTGGAGGTATTAGCTTCATCAATAGGGTCCCTAGGCAGTGTTACTTTGCCTTTTTTATGCTTTTCTTATTCTCCTTTGTATTCTTCTTTGTCTACTTCATCATCACCTCCCCCTCCAGGTGAGTTTAAAGAAGTCTCTTCTGATGCATTGTTCAGCTTCTGTACCTCTTCCTTTTTCTTCCTTCTGCTACTGTTGGGTGCATCATACTCTTCGCGAGTGACCAGAGGACTTCCAATCAAGTCGGGGTCGGACAGTTCTACCTGGTCGACTGGTACAAGGAGCTCTAAGGACCACTACTTAGTTATTTCTTCCATGTTCTCCTCAGTGAGCTTGTAGTAAGATTGGAGCTCTTCTTTATGTTCATATCCTCGTGCAGTGATATAAATAAAATCTCTATCGGCGTGGAACTTCACAATTGGTCTAAACATGTGCATGGTATTTGGTGTCATGCGAGGGGAAGACTCAATAGCCCTCTTCAAATGCAGGTAATAGGAGTGGAACACCGCGTTTGACTGCCATTTTTTATCCATGTCGCTCGAATACTAGAGCGTGGTGAACTTCACAGCTAAGGGTTTTTATGGCTCAATCTTAGGGAAGGCCGCACCTTCCAACATCTCCCAAGAAATTAAGGCGATGAGGATCAGAAGCCAACTGAGGTGGAACTCGTAGCCCTAATCCTAAGCTTCGTGACAGTCTTTCTCTAACTGGTTGATGAGGAAGATCGCCCAGTTCATTTGTATCCCTTCCACGCACTTTCATGTGAGGTCTTCGTGACTTGCGTGAGTTTGTTCTTCCTTACTAGCTTACCAGCAATCAACTGGCAGGCTAGGCACATTGTGCCATTCTAGATGGAGGATACCTTGTAGCCCCGCTTCCCCTTTTCCACGTCATCATAGGTGTCTTTGATTTCCTGTACTAGGGTGCGATTTGCAATATTTCCTAGGTAAATTTCTTATGGGTCTGGTCCTTGCATGCTTAATCTGGTGATCCTATGGATCAGTGCCGGATCGACGGTGATACACCTGTTGAACCATAGGTAACCGCCATGGAAGCACGACAGCAGGATTTTAATGCATGTGTTAACCTCCTGGTTCCTTCCAAAGTGGGGTATCTTCATTACGTTTAGGATGGCGGAC
Organism: Picea engelmannii; assembly: GCA_009831015.1. NCBI lineage: Eukaryota > Viridiplantae > Streptophyta > Pinopsida > Pinales > Pinaceae > Picea > Picea engelmannii. The sequence goes on along the minus strand of ML837567.1, from coordinate 10,029 downwards.
CTCGCGATGTCCATGGTCCATGGATGGGGGATGATCTTCGACTTCTTCCCCTTGGTCCTGGTCAAATACTTGTATGGTGTGAGCCGGCCATAGTTCTTGATTTCTCCTAAGTTATAGTCGTTGATATTCAACGTCGAAATCCTATCCAACTACAGTCTAACTGTGTGTATCCCCTTCGGGAGGTACGCAATGATGAATGTGTAGTCAAAGTCCCTCGGGATGCTGTCACAATTCACCATGCTAGCCAGAGGCGAGATGTAGTTGGGCAGGATATATGGGATGAGATTCACATTCTCTAAGTCATCACGATGCTTCATTCGTTTCTCTGTCATAGCTCAGGATGGTCCAGATCCACGAGCAGTCGACAGGGATGCTTGCACTCCCCTCATCGACGAGGCTTGGATGCCTGCAAACATCACCTTCTCGACCATGAGATCTATTAGGATCTCTTCGAAGAAATTTTCTACTACGCTAATTTCGTCTGACATGCACAGTCAAGATATGATATCTCAGGTCAGTGAACAACACTCAATGTAACATAATGGATGGCGAGGTCTCAATAATCACTACATGAAAGAAACTAGTTCTCTGTGGACTCAGATAATCACAATTGGCAAAAGTGTTCTCAGTACAACGCTCAATGGGATAAATAGACAACGTCGTAATGAAATATTCCAACAGACATGAATGCCTCAATCAATGCAATTCCATCTGTTATGGTGTGGTCCCAACGGTCCAATGGAGAATGTTCCGACAATAACTATGTTTTCAGTCGTTCCGGGGCATCATTCTAACAGTCGGGACACCTCCAACGGTCATATTTCTTCGTCATGGTGAAGTGCCAATTTTACATTTTTCTGATATCCCGATGAAATTCAAGTTCTTCAAACCTTCTTTCCGCGGAGTCCTCCCTGGAACTTCCTATAACTTTTCTAACTTTGCTTTCTTCTTGCTAATCTTTCTGGCTTTCTTTTCTAAAATCTGAGTCACTGGTTTCCTCTATCCATTATCGTTCTTATCTCCTCTTAGCATGGTAACTTTTCACTATGGAGGGTATTTCATAGGGTTTGAGGGTAATACTTCTTCTCTTTCTGGGGTAGGTGCTCTACTCTCTTGTACAGATAGGTGTTTCAAGTCTTCCTATGTTCTTTCAACTTCAACGTCCATATCTCTGGTCCTTAGTAACTTCGACTAGTCCTCTTGTTCTTCCAGTAAGTGTGTTATTCTCCTAGCCATGAAATCTCTTAGTTCTTTCTTTTTCTATTCTAGATCCTCCCCTTCTTGTTTCCTTCGTATCTGATCGTTCTCAATCCAGGTTTTTCCTAGAAAAATAGAAAATGGGGTGTTGTTCTCAACAAATTTAATGATCTCAAATTCTTCTTATGTCGAAGTGCCATGAGCACTGATAGGTATCTGGGTAAGTCTTCCACATAGGTTTATTAGCTTTCCTCTTAATAATCATATTCCTCCTAATGAAGGAACCATAGTGGGTTTTCTAAAAATTTCCCCAAGTTCTTTCTGTCATGATATTCACCTGTGTTTCCTCATCCAGGACACAGTCTATGTCGAAGTCTCCTATTCTTGTTTTGATGCATTCCTTCTCTTTTAAGATCTCTAATAAGTTGATATCTTTGTGATCATTCAAGGTTTATTTCATCTATAATAATACATTCTCTTATTCTTTCTGGGGTTTTATCATATCCTTAGTTTCTTGGCATGTCTCGTGGTTTTCTTGTCTTATATTCATCTTTTCAACTTTAGCAATCATTCTAGGGAAATCCAAAACTTCATGTCTAGTAGTCTTACAACAAAGGAAAATAGGACCTCTACCAGATCATTCCTTAGCAATATGTCCCAGTCTTCTGCAACTATAACAAATATTTAACCCTCTCTTTCTCTTGAATGATCCCCAATCTTTCCTGTACTGTGCATTGGGATCACATTGGTGTTGGATCATGTTGTCATTGATGCCAATGGTTTGATTGATTGATTTCAAGTGATTGATTGATGCAAAAGGGTTGATTGATTGATGATTGATGTAATGTAATATGTATTTTCCTTGATGAGAATGCATAGATGAAGATGGATCAATGAGTTGTCATTGATATGATGAAGATGGATCAATGAGTTGTCATTGATACATGATGAAGATGGATCGATGTGGTTTCATTGGTATATGATGAATTGTTGGAAAAATGTATAGATGACTCATTGTTGTCTTATCTTGATTGATAAGGTGCAAAAATGGATGAACTCCAAAGTGGTCCCCTTATGGTGAAAGCCCTCATGGGAAGATGCTTTGCAAATTGAGTTACCCTAGAAGAATGGTTGGAGGACCCATGCTCTCATTATTGTCTTATCATGATTGATAAGGTGCACAAATGGATGAACTCCAAAGTGGTCCCCTTATGGTGAAATCCCTCACGGGAAGACGCTTTTTTGATTGAGTTATCCTAGAAGAATGGT